>VZTO01004801.1:173239-207767 GCA_013400615.1 Syrrhaptes paradoxus | reverse complement strand
GGGTCCGAGGGGCGGTGGCGCCGGCGGGCGGGGCAGGGTCGAGCGCGTCCCGGAGAGGCGCCGGCTCCGTGGTGGGGTTTTCTTCGCCGGTGGCTGGGGAAGGGAAACTTTCCCTGCGTGGGGACGCGCTGTGGGCAGGGGAACTGGAGGCCCGGCAGCATCCCGAGTCTGGGGGCGCGGAGCAGGGCTGCGGACACCGCCACCCCCGCCAGGGGAGGATAGGGCAGCGCCTCAGCCATCGCGCACACACGCAGGTGTGCGGGGAGGCGGCGGCGGGCAGCTCCCCGCGGTCTGGCGCAGCAGCCCTGTGGGGGCGGGAAGGCGGCGCCAGCAGGGGGAGGGGGCGGTGGCCGGGGCCGTACCGTGCCCCCCTCTCCCATATCCCCCCCTCCGCGGGCGGGCCGGTGCCGAGCGGCGCGGAGGCGCGAGAAGATGGCGCCTCTGCAGTGCAGCAGAGAGACGCCGCCGTGCGCGCTGCGGCCGCCGCCAGCCCGCGCCCCTCCGCAGCCGCCCCTGCCCTCCCCTCCCCGGGGGCGGCTCCGCCCTCATCCCCCCCAACCCTAGCCTGGCGACACCCTCCGCTGGGCCACCCTTTGGGTGGGGCTGGGGGTGGGAGGGGTCCCCCCTACCCCGCCTCCGACTGGGAGGGTCCTGCCGGGGTCGGGGGGAGACGAAGGACCCCGGCGGTGCAGCGGAAGCCCGGAGCTCAAAGGAGGAGCCGACGAGGCAGGGCGTCGGTACTCCCCCCAGAAAAAGAGATGTGGGAGGAGAGAGTTATCTCCTGGTCACCTTTGGGCCTTGGTCGCCAGACCTCGGCTTTGAGACCTCTGCTTCTGATCTCCTTTGGTAGTAATCCCCCTTCCTGCCAAGGGAGGCTCGGGGAGGGGGAGTGAGGTGAATGGCAGCATTTAGACTAAAAGCAGTGCCTGAAGCTTGGTGCTCCCCCTTGTGCAGGGGGATGCAGGCCTGCGGCTCAGGTGTCCTTCCCAGGGGGGACCCCGGTACCCAGTGGGCAGGAGGAGACAGCTCTCCACCCTGGCTCTCCAGCCCTGCCATTGAGGCTGCTAGCCACAGGCTCTGGCTTCCAGGCATGTTCTTGCCAGTGTTGAGCAGGCTGTATCAAGCTGAGCAGTTGTGAAGATGTTCAGAGGTTTAAAGCTTCCAGTTACAAAACTCATTTGGGTTTTATCAGCTTGATGCAACCGCTTGTTGTTTGAATGCAACAGAGGGAAATCTCTGCTTTGGGTGCATAGCTGAAATAATAATAAAAAGAAGAGGCTTTATGATTAAGACTGCGCTTCAGGATAGACCACAGAAGGATGGGCGTTTCTGTTGGGTCCCTGTAACCCTGGCCTTACAGATAGGTGTGTAGGTATTGCCACTGTAAAGGTGCTTGCAAGATTTTGCACCAAAACCTTCTGAGGAAGAGTCTGTACTCAGAGACCTCTGCAATGGTGTCTGCATTAGCAATATCCATAATTTTAAGAGTCGTTCTTTGCTTCAAAACATTTGCTTAAATGGGTACTGATGTTTCTGCAGAAGCTTTCAGTCTTGTTCTGTCATTCCATATGAACATTTGAGGCTTTGCATTTATCCTTTTTTTAAATGTTTGATAGCAGGATAGGTTTTAACATCTGGTCTTGTGATCAGGCATTTGTCAGTCTTGATGCTTTGAGGTTGATGTTTTGAACAAGTAACTGCTTCTATAATCCTAAAATATTTCATAATTGGGATTACATGTACACATTCACCACCCTTGAGCTATCCTGTGCTAAAGTGTGAAATGTGGATGTTTGAATTAGATTCTCTTTAGATATCTTTTCTGAAATGAAACATTTTTCCTGCCGTTGTAACAAATGCTTTCTGGAAAATAGCAAAGAACCTGTACTTTGCTTTCACAGGGAATGGTATAAGGAAGAGGGAAAGCAGAAGCAAGACATTCTTTCTATATTACACATGAATTCCTTTCTAAAATTACAGGTAGATTAGTATTATTATTTATGCAGTTTTAAATGAAATATTCCTTAGTGATGCTCCAGTGATGTTGTGGTTGCTTAGCATGTTGCTTCTGCCACTCCTGTGACTCATACTTACTGGGGTGAGGAAGCCCATTGGCCAAGAGCTCTCATAATTCATGAAACTGTCATATCCTTCAGTAGCTGTTTTTCCATTTAATTTCCATTAATTATCTGATTTCAGATAAATGCAACAAACAGTAACTATCCTTGTGAATTTGCATGAATGATCCTGGTTTATAAATCAAGATTTCTTATGATCAGCACACTGAGGTTAGCAGGATTTTTGCCATACCTGTTCTGCTCGCAGCTCTAGCTCCATGCTTATAAGTGAGACTCTTCTAGCAGCTGATTGAAATCAAGTTGTTAAGACATTGATATCGTACAAGCTGGCCCTCAGAAGGTTAGTTGACAAAAAGTATGTTGCCTGAGAGCTTTAAAAAAAAAAATCTGGGAAATGTAGTGCTTTTTAAGTTCTTATTTTTTAGTGGAAGACCCCAAGTATTTACTTCTTGGTTTTCAGGCAGACCTTTAGAAATTACTTTGCAACGTGGGAAGAGGAAGGAAGCCTTGCCTTTGATTCTTTTACAGACTTTCTGCTCCTCTTCCCATCAGTTCTGTTCCTGAATTCCCCTGACAAAGGTTTTGCATTTGTTGAAGGGTCCCTTTTGTACCTCCTACTTAAAATGCTGCTGTGTTGGGAGGGTGGCTGACCACACCGGTAAGCGGGGCAGGACAGGCTCTGTGGGTTCTGGTGTGTCAGGATCCTTGGCAGTGAGCTGGACGAGTTAGAAGAGTAAAAAAGGAGCTTCTCTCTTGCCCATTTGTCTTTTGTTTGATTAATCAGCAACAGACAATTGCATTCTCTTCAAAAGCATTTTCTGGGAAAAATGTGATCAACTGCTGTGCTTCTTCACAAAACGTGTTTGTAAACATGAGGGAACTGACAAGTTTTTAGGTTTTTTTTTTTTTTTCGGTGAACTGTTTGTGTGACTGATGCAAGTGATCATAATCGGGTTTAATTGATCAGTGTTGAATTGTATGGCAAACCTACAGAAGTGTAGACTGGCTTTTTATGACTGTCTCTTTGCATGCGTTTAGTAAACTGTAAAGGATAATAAACAGTTTGGTAAGTTAGGTGATTAAAAGGTATGATTATTTCTTTTAATTGGCAGTTCTTTTCCAGTACAAAGCTTAGCAAAATAGCTTAAGAGCATGGTTACAACTTTGTGTAACTGCTCGATGAATTGGCAGCTCTCTTTCTGGGCAGAATAATTTTTTTAGTGATTCAGTAACATAGTTAAAACAAGCTGCTGGGTGCGGAGACTTGGTCAAGAAATTAGTAGATAGGATCACAGGATTCTTCAAGAGGTCTCCGTTCTAGCCCCCGGCCCAAAGCAGGGCCAGCTCTGGGATCAGACCAGGCTGCTCAGGGCTTTCTGCAGTTGGGTCTTCAAAAAGGAGCCCCAAGAACAGAGCCAGGAACCTCTCTGGGCAGTGTGCTCCGTCTACAGTTGGGTTGGTTCACCTCTGTCTTGAAACATGTCTCCAAGCTGTTACTTGTTTATTTTTTAGGTAGTATTTCTAGGCTTAATTGAGTGTCATTTTGACATCTGTCACGTCTTCAAAAAATATGTAATGATCAGGAGTTGAAAAAATTGTACTTGGGTTTAATAAAAAATATTAATGTCTGTCACATCTCCATGTGTAAGTATACATGTATATGTATACACATAATGTATAGGCTATATTAAATCAGTAGTCACTTACATACTTCCTTAAATCCAGGCAGTGAAGAGCCAGAGTTCTACACTGCATTGATAAAAATATAATTGGGTTTATATATGGTAATAGGTTCACTGAAGTTGTCAGGTGAGCTGTCTGTCTGGTGTGGTTTTAACATGTAAGTGTAGAGCTGCCTGTTATTGGATTTAAATTTGGGGGATTTTGAAAAAATCCTGTGGTGTAAGAAGATTAAAAGTAAAACAAATTGAAAAAATACCAAACTACTTTCCCTAAGCTTGGTTAACTGTTAGTGCATGCTCTTACAATGAGAGCTCATGACAGTTGCTGCCAGGCTGAGGATTGCCAAGAGCAATGTTGATAATGAATTTGAGCCTGGAATAATTTGGAGACAAAGGACCCCTCTGAAGAGAAGTCAAAATTTTTCCTCTGACCTGCTTTTTTTTTTTTTTTTTTTTCTTCCAAAACTGAATGCAGTCGGTCTGATGAGCCCTTTATCTCACAACTTGATCTGGAATCTGTCCTCCTTCCTTGACTGTTCTTCACAAATACCTACAGTTGAGGCATTAAAAACACATTTTCCATCCCTTTGGGTGATACCAGCCAAATTGAGAATGTCAGCCAGTAATGGCTGGGGTGTGGTTCTGAGTCTTCAGCCCTAATTAAGTAACTTTTCTGCCCTTTCTTCTCATGTGACATTGGTTCTGAAACCTGTATGTTCGTCTTCTTTTTTTTTTTATTCAGTTTGATTAAAAAACATTTAGAGCTACCTGTTTATTAAATCTTGTTGTGCTCTGCTGTAGATTCTGAAGGCTATGGAGATGCTTTCAGTTATCCAAAATACCTACCTTTCCATGTGAGAATGTAGTTGTATAATGAAAGAGAAACAAAATAAATAAGGATAATGTTTCTGTTAAAGAGGATCAATTTGAATTATAACCGATTAGTTTGCGTGCATGTATATATGAGTGTTTATTAAAAAAACCCACCGCACCTCAAGCTCCTTGCTTGTCATCCTATGGAGGGGATAGGCTTGTTTTGATACTGCACTTTGTGGCTGAACAAATACGTGGCAATGATTCAAGTAGTCACAAAATTTCACATGATGGAAATACGGGTAAGGGGCAATACACTCCACCGTGTGTAATTAATGCCAGTATCTTACAGTGGCTCACAAAACATGCTTTCCAGATGACAAGCACATCTTGGTGTGTGAACATAAAGGTATTAAAATACATGATGCTTTTTAGAAGGGTGGATAATGTTAAACCGGCTACTGATGGTAAGGACACTGCTCCTCCACAATTGTGTGTTGCAAGTTTCTTGCCCTGCATCGATTAATAGAAACAGGAGAGAGCATATAGGTATGGGTATTGATGGTTTCATTACTGTAGCTCCCTGTGTACCAACTTTGTAAGTGCTGTGACTTCTCCAGCTGAGAAGCAGGACTTCTGGCTTGCTGTGTTTTCTTGATGGTCTTCCTAGGAAGTTCAGGAGAACTTAAATCTTCTCTTGAGGACTTTAATATTAAAGGATAAGTGTAGATTGCAGTGATTCACAAGGTTTTCCAAAAGAAGCAAACGCTCTGGTCAACTGCTGGCATTTCATGGTTTGTGGGACAGCCAAGCATTAAACAGAGGAGCGTGTGAGCCAGTGTGCTTTGTGGTTTTGTAATCCAGCTGCTCTTTTCAGACTGCTCTTTGGCTGGCAACTGACCAAGCCCAGGAGCTGGCTGCTGAAAGCTGCTCTTCCTGCTTCCACCAGCGGCCACCACTCTAAGCTCAGCCTGGTCAGCTCTCGTGGAGCCCTCTCTAGGCTGGTTGTAATGATTCTGTGCTGTGTTGAAAGAAATGAGCTGTGCCTTTTTTGGTAGGTGTTGGCTTCTGGTAAATGCTTCAGAGACTTGACTCAGAAAATGGCCAGAGGCAGTGGAACTGGCCCAGCTGAAAGAGCAGGCAGCTGCTTTGGGGAAGAGCACCAACCTCTGAGACCATGTTTTCTGAAGTTGATGTAATAGCATTTAATTAGGGTGTTAGTCCCTTTACCTCCCTCTAGTGACCTGCAGCAGGACATGAATAGTCTTTTCACACCTGACCTCTCTGCCTCCCGATTGCTAAAAGTTAGTGTCAAGTCACTGCAAAAGGCGAAAATCCCCAAGGAGCTTTGTTCAGGGATGGATAACTCCATTCAGGTCCCACTGACCCATTTTGAGCTAATCCAGATGGGAATTCCCTGTTCATCCTTTTCTGGTCTGTCTTTCCCTAGAGTAGAGCTTATCTATTCAACCACAGCAGATAACATATGACAGCAATGGGGCAAAACTGGTTGTACCTGTTAGTAAAAGCATATAAAAATTGCTCATTTTCAGAGCAGGCTACCAGTGTGATCCAGTTTGGCAGTTCCTATCATTTACGTAATTTCTGTTTGGAATTGCAATTAGTAAAACAAAGAGCGTGTCTAATAGGAGTTCAAGATGGGGGCATGGGGGAGGGTGAGCAAACCCCTTTATTGTTTGGGAACTGTATTAATTTTGGACTTTGAGTTTTTGAAACTATGGAACAGCAATTTATACCTGCACAGCTCAAATTTAGTTAATAAAGATATTAGGTGCTAATAGATTTGAAATAACATTAATTATTTTTTTATGGTGAGCATGAGAATTGTTTCCTCATCCACCTCCAAAATTTAGAAATAGTATCCAGTGGACACACACAGGAAAAAACAGAGATGGGGCAGGATTTTTGGAGTTGTTTCCAATCCCTTTGTCATGCTAGTGCATCGTCTTTGTGCCTGCAGCAAACCTTCTCTCACTTTATCAGCACCTTTTTAAACTAGAGATTGCTCATTCCAAAGGTCTGACACTGTAAAATTGTTTTTTCTCTAAATTATGGGCTCTGCAAAGGACTGATTTCCCCACTCGCCCCCCTCCACCCCTGCACCAACTTTGTCAGATACCACGATACAATTTTGAGACAAACAGCTAACCTAAGTTTTTCTATGCTTAGTTATGTAAACTTATTTGTAACTGAAGCTTGGATCAGGAATATGGAGTACGGAGCTGACAGGATAGCTTTATTGCATTCTAGTTTCTCATAATTTTAAAGGTAACTTGAAAAACTGCATTTGTTCCTATGTCTCACCTGAAAACATGGGAAGATAGACTTTCAATGTATTATTGTTAGAGGTTTGATTATGTTGTAGTTAATTTTCAAAGTTCTTCATAAACTGAGTCATAGCTTCTAGGTTTTGTTTTTCCTGGAAAAAAATATTTTTAATACACATATAGTGCCTGTGTGTTTGTTTATGTAAACAGTGAAGGATACAGTATTATCTAGGGGAAAGTAGACTGAAGATGAGGATAAAACCATTGATGCAAGAAAAAGACAGTGTCTTTGAAATGACATAATTTTGAGTATTTTCTTTTTTTTTCTTTACAAGTGTTGTAAATTTAATCGTACTAAATGTTGTTTGATTGTAGTTTAATTGTTAAGTGCTTATAGTATGGAAATTAGAAGGTTTTGTGCATGTATAAGCTTTAGTAAACATCTAGACCTGTAGCATGCCTTAAGCTGTTGGGTTGTTTTGAAGCTTGTTTGATATTCTTCTGCAGCTCTGCTGCTTGTGTTTTGTCTGTCCTCTGCCCGGTTCTCATAACTCTCATTGCTTTTAATGACGCATTTTTCGGCAACCTAATTTCATCGCTGTTTCTTGTCTTCAGTTCCATTAACTGTTGGAAGGATAATATTGATCTGAAGTTGCTTAAGAACAAACTTTTAAAATGGAAAACTTTGGAACTCTAACTTGTCCTCCTTTCAGTGTGGCTTAGCTCCTAGAACTTCATTGCAAGCAATCTACTAGTGGGAGCTTGTCTGTAATCCCAGTGTGTTGGTTTTGGCTGGGATAGACTTCATTTTCTTCACAGGAGCTAGCATGGGGCTGTGTTTTGGGTTTGTGCTGGCAACAGTGTTGATAACACAGGGATGTTTTCCTTATTGCTGAGCAGTGCTTACACAGAGCCAAGGCCTTTTCTGCTTCTCACACCACCCCACCAGGAGCAGGCTGGGGGAGCACAAGAAGCTGAGAGGAGACACAGCTGAGAGGAGACAGCTGACCCCAACTGACCAAAGGGATATTCTATACCATAGGATGTCATGCTCAGTGTATAAAGCTGGGGGAAGAAGAAAGAAGGGGGGATGTTTGGAGTGATGGTGTTTGTCTTCCCAAGTCACCGTTATGGGTTATGGAGCCCTGCTTTCCTGAGGATGGCTGAACACCTGCCTGCCTATGGGAAGTGTTGAGTGAATCCCTTGTTTTGCTTTGCTTGTCTGTGCAGCTTGTGCTTTACCTATCAAACTGTCTTTATCTCAACCCATGAGTTTTCCCACTTTTACTCTTCTGATTCTCTCCCACCGGGGCAAGGGGAGGGGAGTGAGCAAGTGGCTGGATGTTGGTTATTGCTATCTGGGATAAACCATGACACCCATTGTCCAGAAGAATGTGCTTTAACTTGCAAATGTCAGCTTTACATGATATTAAAAACAAACAAACAAACAAAACCTACACCCCTCCCCCCCAACTTAGAATTTATTATTTATATTTTATGCAATAGAGGAAGAAGGGGAACCAGAAAGCCTAAAAAGTCAAAGAGCAAATAAGGGACCCATAATAGATGTAGGTGTTTGAGGCAGTTCTGAGGACTTCTGAAGGCCCCCAATGGGACCTGGACACTGACAGCCTTTTTCACTTTTGCTTAGATTTTTTTCTACTTTGGCATTGTCTTCTTTCATTTCTCACGCTGTTATAATAATGTGGGGAACTTTTTTTGTTTTCCTACTGAAAAGCCACTTTCTCCTTTTCCATGTGCAGAGTGTTCTTCACAATCGTGGTCGCGTCTCTGAACCTTCGAGGTGCAGCGTTTCACCTTTCACTGCTAGCCTGCTGGGCCTGTTTGAATCCAGGCTGAGGCAACATCTGATAAAAATCAGCACTTGCTTGGTTGGGCCCCAAACTGTTTTATTTTGGTGAAGGGCCAAAATGAGGTGGGTGGGAGGGAGAGGGCTAGGTGCCTGTGATGGACAGTTCCTGCTGTGTGGTCGTGGAGGGAGGGTTATGGCGTTGATCTGCGTTGGTAGTGAGCATTGCAAACATTGGCACCGTGCATGGAGCTGCTGGCTCGCCATGGCGGACAGGCTTCAAGTCCCTGCTCTGATTATGAGGGGGCTTTCCTTTGGGCAGAGGAGGTAACGCCTTTCTGAAAGTGTTTGCAAGAAAATCCTGTGAACAGCTGAGCTTGGAGAGAAAATGTAATCTCTGATAAGCAGTGGGGTAAAATTGAAACATCTTACTTTGAAATTGCAGTCTAAACTATTTCTGAAGATGTATTTTAACGATACTGATGATTTGTCAAACAGCTTTAGGTTAATTTGTACCTGCAGTACAAACTCAAAGCTCCTAAGTTCCTGTTTAAATCTAACAAAATTTCTGTGGGCAGTGGGCAAGGTCAAGACCCAGGCTCTGAAAATAGAGGCTGACATACGTTGTGTGGCTCATCTGAACCGTCCCCTTTCATTTGAGTGGAGCTGTGCATGCTTGAATATAAATGCATACATAAATGTTTATAATGTGTTTTAAGGAAATTGTATCTCCTAAATGATAAGACGAAGAAAGCTTTAATTAATCTGTCACTTGAAACTTTTAAGTAACAAAAGGCTGTTTTGTACTCCTTTTATAAACAGAAAGACAAAATGTGACTTAGTGCTATTGGCTTATGAGACTCTACAGTAGTGGGCAGGAGTCTTGAGTCTTCTGTTGCTGTAGAACTGGCATTTGACGTTGAGGCTGGTAATTAAGTGGCCTCCTCATTTTAAAGAGGGGTGTTGAGGCCTGGAGCCCATGTGGAAAATAGACTGTGGGAAGGATTAACACTGAGCGAAGCCAGGGCTTCCTCCTGTCCTGGGCTTCTCCTCTGTCTGGACCTTCTGGCTGCTCCCCGCCACCCAGGGCTTTGCTGCATGGTGAGCTTAGGTGAAGTTGGTGTGGATTTGAGGCTACATTGTCGTGTGCCAGATGTGGTTTTGGGGAGCTGAGCCCCTCCCTTTTGAGAGGGGCTGAGGGAGGAGAGGGCGGGGACAGGAGTTAGTGGTTCTGATGGATAGGGGTAATATTAAAAAAAAAAAAAAAGTGTTTTAATTTCAGCTCTGGAGGCAAAATCAGATGAGTGAAAACAATCTGTAATTTATCAAAAGGAAGACTGAACAGTGCCTCAGTTGCCTACACAAAGAGGAGACACCAGGGTAGGAAAGGCATGCCAAATACCGCTGTCTGGAAGGCATTCAGATTGGAAACTAGGGATGTGTTTTTGACAATATGTGCTTGGGGCAAGCTGAGAGGGAAATACGTTTTTTTGCCTCCAGATGCGAAGACCGCACAACTAATTTTCCAAAGAGGTAAATACAAGATGTTGGGCTCCATCACGGTAAACAGAAATGTAGTAGCTTGTGATGTGCAGGAGGTCAGATCAGATGTTCTCTTTTCAAATTGTGGGATTTAAATTCTGTACCCATTGGGAACTCCCAGTGCCTTTGAACGCGTAACCCGAGGGGAGTACAGCAGTGTCTGGTCATACAAGGTTTTGTAGACGATAACACTGTTTGCAAATACAGCATTAAGTTATTTGCTTGTTGATTTTAGGATACCAGTTTTGGTGTTATGAAAACATAATTAAGCCTTAAACTTGATGTGTTAATTTTTTTTTAAACCTGTTGTGAGCCAGCATTTTCTGTGACAAAACTGCTTAATATGGTTTGGGATTTCACGGATAAAAATGCATTAGTATTTGCAGAACTATTCAAGGAAACCGTTGGAAAGTGTCTGTTCTTAGTGTTAAATTGTAATAAAAAGTGAGTGCTAAGTTTTCTGAACCCTTTAAAGGCTTAGTTTTTTTATCAGTCCTGCCAAAAGAAAAGACATTGGAGCTGGACACTGTCACACTGAGCTGGTTGGACGTATTTCCCAGGCTGCTGGGTAGTGCTAAACAAGCTTGGATCGTATCTGCTTACGGTTGTCTTTGTTCCATGCATTGAGCTCAGCTTCGTGGTTCTCTGAGACAGAAATTTTAAAGAAAGAAACTTTTTCTTAAGGAGCTGGCTGGAGTTGTAAATGGCCTTAGCAGATGAGTGCTTATGCATTTTCAAATCTTCTAGTTTTTTTAAATGACCGAGACTGCAAAAAAACCCCAAAAAGAAACCTTGTGAGGTTGATGACTAAGTAATATATCTTGGGAGCGATAGCTCCTGAGCGTTTCTGCGACAGCTGAAGCAGGTGTGAGAAAAGGCCCTGTGAGCCTTTGGGGAATGCTGTGTTTAAGCTGGAGTGTAGAATTTGTGTGTGTCCATTCCTTATTGTTTTTTTTTTTTAATTACAGGGAATAATTTTGGTAAGGAAAATATTTAAAATGTGTGGCATGTGGCGCATCAGAAATCTACAAGTTAAATTTCAGTATGGTACCCTTGCGTCTGCTGCCAGCAGCTCTCCCTGGGATTAGGCTTCTGGCAAGGTAGCAGCTTGTCCAGGGAGGTGAAAGAAGACTGGAGTAATTGTCAGTCTCTTTGCTTTTTTCAGCGCTCCATCAGAGTATCATTTGTTTTGTTCATAATGTGCTTGTCCAAAGTCTTAAGTTCTACTTTGAATTCTTGCCTTTACTTTGCCCTTCGCAGAAGCGTGGGTGGGGAGATGTCTTGGTTTCTCCCTCCCGTTGCAGAGCACTGCGGTTCTGGTGCTAGTCCTCTGCAGCTCTCCTGCCCGACTTCACTGATGGTTGTTGTCAGGAGCCGTCCCTCTGGGGCTTGAGGAGCTTTTGGGTGTCTTCCACACAAATGAAAATTCCTGTTCTTATTTACTGGGCAGTCAATAAAGTCTGTTGTAATTCTTGTTAGATTTATCTTCGGGTCAGTGCTGTCTCTGTTGGGTCTTTTTTTGGTATTCAGCTGCTTTTGTCTTGCTCCAAGAGTTTCAATTCTTGTTTCAGGAGAAACAATGTAGTATAAGCTTCATCTAGAAAAAAAAATCAATAAAAAACCAGCAAAAAAGATCCCAAAGAAACACCACCTGCCATCCCCAATTCTGACACTAGCTTTCTTTGAGAAGCATATGGTGTCACTAGCTTCCTAATTCGAAGACTGCTTTTAATCATGTCAGCAGCCCAGTTACTGGTCTGCCCGAAGGTGGTCAACTCTGAGTGTTTTTGGAAAAGAAATGAGTCTCTTGCAAGAATCAAGTGGAAGTGTAGGGGAAAAAAACCTTACAATTGCTAATTAATCATAGGTGGTTTAAAACTATAATTAAAATGCCTATAGATTTTGGGTTACACATACTTTGAACCATCTACTGCTTTGTTTGAATTAACAGTATATGTCACAGGGTACCAAGTCTTCTTGCTAGACCAGAACTGATGGGACTTTTTTGAGTCTAAATGTTCAGAAAAGAAAGGGGGAGTATTTTTAGCCAACCATTCCCATTACTTCAATTACATGTCATAAAAAAGCACATACAGATTCCTTAGGGAAGTGCCTTGGTGCAGTCTTGAAAACATCAAAGGTTTTTGAATTGTGTGTGCCATGTCCCCCTTGTCATTCTGCTTGTGCTTTGAAAAGAGAAAACATACCTGGGATTAGAACAGCATGCCGGCTGTGGGTAACCTTCCCACTCTGTTGGGAAAGAGTCTCACAGACTCTTTAAGTCTGTGAGAGATGCTCTGCTATGTATGGTATTTTCCTTTAGGAAACTGGGGATGGAACAGCATTCTGAAGAATTTAATTTGAAATAATGTTTATTGTTTCTAGAAATGTTACTTTGGTGACTTTGTTTAAATTGGAGGTGAGGAAGGGGTGGGGGTCACTAGTTGCCAGTTTGGTATTCTGGCTACACCCTTATGTCTTTCAGAGAGGGTTTATCTCTGTAGCCAGTAAAGCTTGAGTATCAAGAACCAAATCTATAAAGGGTATAGAAGTGAAATAGGGGTTGAGCACTTACAGAGTTAAACTGAAACTTTGTATAAAACATACTTGTACAAATCTGTGCTAGTTACAGAATCACAGAATGTTAGGGATTGGAAGGGACCTCAAAAGATCATCTAGTCCAATCCCCCTGCCGGAGCAGGAACACCTAGATCAGATCACACAGGAACGCATCCAGGCGGGCTTTGAATGTCTCCAGAGAAGGAGACTCCACAACCTCTCTGGGCAGCCTGTTCCAGTGCTCTGTCACCCTCACTGTAAAGAAGTTTTTTCTCATATTCAAGTGGAACCTCCTATGTTCCAGCTTGAACCCATTGCCCCTTGTCCTATCACTGGATGTCACAGAGAAGAGCCTGGCTCCATCCTCCTGACACTCACCCTTCACATATTTATAAACATTAATTAGGTCACCCCTCAGTCTCCTCTTTTCCAAGCTAAAGAGACCCAGCTCCCTCAGCCTTTCCTCATAAGGGAGATGCTCCATTCCCTTCATCATCTTTGTGGCTCTGCGCTGGACTCTCTCCAGCAGTTCCCTGTCCTTCTTGAACTGAGGGGCCCAGAACTGGACACAATATTCCAGATGCGGTCTCACCAGGGCAGAGTAGAGGGGGAGGAGAACCTCTCTTGACCTACTGACCACCCCCCTTCTGATACACCCCAGGATGCCATTGGCCTTCTTGGCCACGAGGGCACAGTGCTGGCTCATGGTCATCCTGCTGTCCACCAGGACCCCCAGGTCCCTCTCCCCTACACTACTCTCCAACAGTTCCATACCCAACTTATACTGGAACCTGGTGTTATTCTTGCCCAGATGCAAGACTCTACACTTGCTCTTGTTAAATTGCATTAAATTTTTCCCCGCCCAAATCTCCAGCCTGTCTAGGTCTCGCTGGATGGAAGCACAGCCATCTGGCGTGTCAGCCACTCCTCCCAGTTTCGTATCATCAGCAAACTTGCTGAGGATGCACTCTACTCCCTCATCCAAGTCGTTGATGAATATATTAAACAGCACAGGTCCCAATACCGAACCCTGGGGGACTCCACTAGATACAGGCCTCCAACTAGACTCCATCCCATTCACTACAACTCTCTGGCTTCTTTTCTCCAGCCAGTTCACAATCCATCTCACCACCCGATCATCCAAATCGCACTTCCTCAGCTTATCCGCAAGGATACTGTGGGAGACGGTGTCAAATGCTTTTCTGAAATCAAGATAGACCACATCTACTGCTTTGCCATCATCTATCCACCTGGAAATGTCCTCATAAAAGGCTATCAGGTTGGTCAAGCATGACTTCCCCTTGGTGAAGCCATGTTGACTGTCTCTAATGACCTTCTTATCCCTGATATGCCTAGAGAGAGCATCAAGAATAAGTTGTTCCATCACTTTTCCAGGGATGGAGGTGAGGCTGACCGGTCTATAGTTACCCGGGTCCTCCTTCTTGCCCTTTTTGAAGACTGGTGTGACATTCGCTTTCCTCCAGTCCTCAGGCACCTCCCCTGATTCCCATGACTTGCCAAAGATGATGGAGAGTGGTCTAGCAATGACTTCCGCCATCTCCCTCAGCACCCGCGGGTGCATCCCATCAGGACCCATGGATTTATGGGTGTCCAGATTACTTAACCTCTCCTTAACCCAGTCTTCATCTACCAGAGCAAACTCCTCCTTTGTCCTGACTTTCTCCGGGGCTACAGGGGTATGGGGCTTCTCAGGACAGCCTCCGGCGGTATAGACAGAGACAAAGAAGGCATTCAGTAACTCTGCCTTCTCTGTATCCTCTGTCACCAGAGCACCCACCTCATTCATCAGTGGGCCTACATTGCCTCTGGTGTTAGCCTTATCTGCAATGTATTTGAAGAAGCCCTTTCTATTATCCTTGATCCCTCTAGCAAGGTTTAATTCTAAGGAGGCCTTAGCTTTCCTAGTTGCCTCCCTATTCTCTCTGACCACATTCTTATATTCCTCCCAAGTGGCCAGCCCCTCCTTCCATGTTCTATAGACCCTCCTTTTACACTTGAGTTTGCCCAGCAGATCCCTGTTTAACTATGCAGTGGTTTGTTTTAGTCTGCTTAGAAACTTCCGCCACCCGTCTTCTCCTCTCAGGCCTGAAATGGTGCTTTAAAGTTTCTTAAGTAAAAAAACCCAACCAAACCAAACCATGAATTTTTGGTTTGGTGGGATTTTTTTTGTTGTTGGGGTTTTTTTTGTGTGTGTTTTTGGTTTTTGTGTTGTATGACTTTATTTGTTTGGGTTTTGTTTTTGTTTTTACCCAAGCCTTGGTAGCTTAGTCTTTGAAACTTCCCAAACTGAGTCTCTGGTGTTTGTTGAATCATGTGTATTGTATTTAAGTGTTTCTGTTGCCCAGAGCAGTAGATGTTGGTCTTTTTTGTTTTCAGACTTAGCAAAGTTTATTTACAGTATGTGGTGTTAGTTATGTGCAATGCCTAGATTTGGTTTAAGCTTGCAAGCTAGATTCCCCTATAACTAACAGGAGTGGGCAAGTGGCTTGTAAACCAACAGCTGACAAGTTAATTGCATGAGTTTCAAGCTACCTTTGAAAAAAACCAAAAAACCAAGAAATTAAAAGGATATGAAGTCTTGGGATATGAATTTGTGTTTACAGAACAGAGGAAATAATGCTGTTCTACAGCTTGCATTGTTTTGATTAGGTGTTCAGAAATGCTTATCATAATTGCTGGATTGTTGGCACTTGCAACAGGCAGCTGGGATTTTTTGATAAATTCCTCACTTACAGCATACCACAGGGGTGTTGGAAAAGTGAAATTTTGCTCAGACATAGCTAAAAACGCAATATTAATAAAGGAGAGCTTGTAATTTGGAGTAAGAGTGGCTCATCTCAGTGAGGCTCTACTGTCCCCTCAATCTTTGGTAAATTTTTATTTTTGTAGTTGGTTTCCATGCTAATGCAAGGGATGCCATGACTTACGTGAGGAAATAGGCTGGTTTAATTTTGTAGACATGGGTATAGATATTGCATTTATTATACATACAGATTTATTTATTTTTAATAAAAATGCATGCTTTTATATAATGATGGTTGTTTTGTTTTGTTTTACCTTTTCCAGGTAGGTTGTTAGGTCCATGTATATAAATCCTTAGCATGTTCCCCCAGTGACACATCTGGTATCTCGAGTTATCTGCAGAACTATTTCTAAGTTAGAGAATGAGTTTGTTTGCCTGAAACTGTTTGAAATATGTAGCCTGGTTGTACTTAAAGGTACACATAGAGCAAATATTTTTTTTAATGCTGAGTTAGTGGACACACCCGTGTCTCAGGGTGGATTTCTCTCTCTTCCCAGTTCTTAATGATGGGAGGAGATGGGAAAGATGCATTAAGATTACATGCTTTGCTTACAGTAATTGTTGCTAGGAAAGGTGATGTACATGCCTGCGTTGGCTTTGGTGCTGGAATGTCTTACTAACTTGTGTTTGGTCTGCATGGTATGTCCTCTGTATTGTCACTGATATGCCTGCCCCCTTTGCCTCTTGATCTCTGCCTCCCTTCTTCAGTCCTCATCTTCAAAGCTGTGGTGCAAGCCATGGGTTGCTGCTACATGCCATGACTGCCTTCCAGAAGCGCCTTTCCTGAGCTTTCTGCAGGGATGGTGCTCCTGCCGTCCTCCTTTAGTTTTTGGTGTGCAATAGCATGTGGGTATGCTTGACTTGGGTTGGTTTTTCCATTCTCTGCGCACGAGCACATACAGTTCCCACACAGATAATTTTTCTGAGGTGTCAGAAGGAAACAATTTTCTCTTGGTGAAGCTTAGGTCTTAAGATTAAGTTCTTTTGAAGTGGGGGGAGTGAGTGTCTACCTATTCCTTTCTGGGCAAGTAATGTCAGACCAAAGAGTGGGCTCTGGCAAGGCACTACAGTTCTCCAACTACCTGGATCTTTTTGTCGGCTTTGCCCATACCTTTAGGAAGCCAGGCACTCCCAATAGTTTTGAACAGTTATTGTGCCTTTAAGGGAGACTTTTTCCCCCTCCAACAGATACTAGTTCTGAATGAGTTTATACTACAAGGCAGTGGTTGTCAGTTTGCCAGCAGGTCTGATAGGTCTGTGAACTATTTCTAATAACTTTGCAAAAATAAACAAAGAAAAAGGACCAGCTTCTATAAGCCTAGCTCTTTTGGACTAGGATGTGCATTTTATGCACCTATTTTTAGAGCCTCCTGGGAAGTAGAAGCTGAGCCTTTTCTGGCTATGTGGCATGTACAGCTGCTATCAGTTGATAATCCCCATTGAAAAGGTGTGTTAAGCCTCCAAGAGGAAAATGTTACCACAGTGAGCATAGATGATAGAGTAGGTTTGTCTTGTTAGTATGGGATGGGTTGGTGCAGTGCTTTGATTTCAAGTAACTCCACAAGTCTGATTATTTTGGTGTTTCCTTTTGATTAAAGTTGTTGGCTTTATGCTATGCCTGTATTAGCCTTTATGTTCAGATCAGAAGCGGAGGAGGTGCCAGTGGGCTCACTTGCTGGGCTCAGGGCTTTGCTGCAGGGTGGCTTTGGGACACATGGGCCCAACTTCCATGGTGGAACCCAACTGAAAGATGTTCCTCAGGAGCATGCCTGTAACATGCTGGCTCCTCACAGACTCCCACAAGATATAACTGGACGAGGTGTGTTTGGAAGTGAAACCCATCGAGAGCTGGTGGAAACATAGCTGTCTTGCTGTGCAGGTCCTCTCTGTGTCTAATGTAGTCATAGCTGCAGAAGTGGTGGGAGGGACAATGTCTTCTAGCCATGACAGCTTGTAGAGATACTGAGTTCGTCTAAGGTAACATAATCACTGAAATATAGCCGGAAATGTAACAGTCCCACTAAAAAGAAAAATGTGAGTATCAAGCTGCTTTTGAAATTTCCTTGTGACTGGTTGGTGTAATGCAAGGAGCTCTGCTGCCTTTTCTGTCTCCCTGTGTCATCTGGGGCCACTCAGTCTGTGGTCAGAAGCTGTGGTTGCCCACCACTGTCCTTCTGTTAAGGCTTCAAATAAAGGGGATGGGGGATATGGTCTTAAATCGTGTTTGCAAAGATAAAAGTTCAGCTTGAAGATAATGTTTTTTTTGTACCTCTTCCCTTTGTATAGGGGTATGGTATGGTACGGGGCCATTTGGGAAAGACCTGTTAGAGCAATCCGTATCTCTTACAAAGCACTTGGCGACTCCTTAGTGTAATCTACAAGCACATTCCTCCAAGGGCACGGCCACATCCGGTGTTAGGAATGGATCAGTGCTGAGGAAATGTGCTGAGCAGGCGTGTGGCTGGAACCCAGGCTCCCCAAGCATCCCTTCCTAACCTCAAGGGGTTTGTTGCTGTGTTTGTTGTTTAAAGGAGCAGTGCAAGAGTAAGACACAGTTTCCTGCCTCTTTTGGCGTAGCTGCTTCTTTCTCTTTCAGCTGCAAAGTGGATGTTTTAAGAATATTATGGTGTGGTTTGTATGTTATGTTTGGATGTAAGCTAAAGCTAGTAAAGCTTGATGCCTTTTTGGTTGATTTCTTTTTTCTAAGTGATATCTGTTTGGAATCTCTAATAAAATTCGGGATATTTATTGCTCACTTAAAATATAGAGGCTAGCTTCAAGTTTCTTTTTTTTTTTAAAAAAAAATTGCCAAGTTATCTCCTGTGGTATTATCTGTTTGGTAAAAATGTTAATGGCTTCATAAATGTGAAAATGAGAAGACCCTTGCTGAAAGAGGTAATGACCATAGGGCAGAAATATGAAGCCTATTGTAGGTGAAATCCAAACAATCTGAAATGGCACAGCAGGCTGTTGGGGTTGCAAGTGGTGTTTGTGCTGGTGTGTTGACATGTATGCATACAAAAGATAACTAATGCTAATTACGGCTAGCTGTAGAGTGCCTGTTTGGGGAGAGTGTCAGATGAACAGGGCTCATTAGTGTCTCTGAATTTGTATTTGCTTGCTTGAGTGGAAAATGTAAGGTTAGGGTTATGTTACATCCCCTTCCACTCTTTAATAAATAGTACATTAAATTAATCCTCCTAATATTATCCTAAAGTTTACCTCTAGAGTAATAAAATTCAAAGGTGAAGTGTAGCAGCTCAGATAATACTGAGAAGTGAGGGTTTTTTGCTCTGATTGTGTCTGCACAAGCAAACGTATTATCAGCTCCATGGCATCAGCCAAAATCATAAGAAGAGTGGCTATGCATGTGTGGGGTTGAATGTTTCAGCTCTCAATGGGAAGCTCAGCAAACAAAAGCATCTCTACAAAATGAAAATGTTTCTTATTTGGAAAAAGAAATAACATCTACTCTAACTTTTTTTTATAGGTCTGTAAAGGTTTCTAAAACTGTATCTGTATTTTCTTTTGCTGAAAGTTGTGATGCTTGTAAATTCGTTTACTGCCTATGCTGTTATGTCATCTTCACTAAGCACCTGAATTATTATTCAGGTTTAGCAGCACATCTCAAATGTTATGTTTGAGTTGAGGTAGTTCTTAATCATCTTTTATTAAGATTGCCTATTTATAATTAAATTAATTTATGGTCAGATACTCAGGTGGCTTGCAGAAAAGTTGATTATAATGCTCTAGTATGATGTATTTTTTTCAGAATTTTTAGCTAATAAATTAAAATGCTGCTTATCTATTCTCGTGTTTTTCTTTAACAAGTCTATTAAGAATTTCCAGCTGTCATGTAATTTTTTTTTTGTTTTAGATTTGCTTAGTACATAAAATGAAGAAGGAATGTATCTGTCATAGTTTCTGTAATTTCATAAACTTTTAATGAGCAACTTGCTCATGCCCCTTTGTGGAAGTATTTTGTAGCACAGCATAAAAATTTACAATCAAAGGTCTTGAGAGGTTTGGACAGAACTGCAGTGTCCTCCTTCAGCAACTGCTGTAGGTGTTTCCCAACATGATGCTTGGAAGTGTAAAAATGATCAAGGTACACAATGCAAAAAGAGTAAGCCATGGTTAGTTATTGTCATCTAAGTGATAGTCCCAGTTTCATGTTTCACTGGTAAATATGCTTCTTAGTTTCTTAATAGCTTCGCTTTTTAGTCTGCTAGGAATAAGGTATACATGTGCTTTCTGTGGGATCTGTTCTCTTGATGCAGTTATTATTTATCAGGTGTACCAATGACGGGTACTTAGTGAAGTTAAAGGAGTGCCAATTGCAAATCTGGTCTTGCAGATTGAATAAATGACTAAGTATAATTGAAGAATATACTGCACTGACTATCTGTTGCATATCTTGAAGCTGAATGTACTGTGAATGTGTAAAGCACACACGTCTCTAGCCACTGTAGCACCGATTTTCAGTGTCTTCCTCTGTCATTGTTAGCTGCTGGAAGAGATGTTCTGTCTTACCTGTATTTGCAAATCAATTGAGCTGACAGAGATGCTGCTAGGCTGGGCTCTGCTGTGTGTCAGGGCCTTATAAACAAGATTGGAGCTGTAAGAGTATGAAGGGGAACAGCTGGATATGGCAGCTCGCATCTGAGTGGGAGGCTTTTATTTTGCAGAAAGAAAGCAATGTTTTCAGAACTGTAATAAACCTAAAAAGCATTGCTTTTCCTCATGGTTTTCAGGTGTTTGCTGGAGTTGTGGTTGCAGTGTGCTAGGTTGGCAGTGGAGGAGAAATGCGTGGAGGTGGCTGATGAAGAGCAAATGTTGAGTTGCCATTCTTGAACGAACATGAGATGAAATGCTCTGCCTATCTTAGAGGGAATGCTGAAAGCTAGGCTACTGGCTTTGGTCTGAAATTGGCTCTCTAAAGGGTGATCTTTGGTCTCTGAATTCCTGCAGAAATTTTGCACACCCAAGTTCACATAGTTGCTGTTGTATGAGTAGCATGAAGTTATTTGTTAAGATTTGATATTGACAGGCACTGATGTATTACAGGGATTAAGAGACTGAGGCAAGGGCTTTATGCAGTAGTCATGGTTGGTTTATATGTAAGTTTGTACCACTCTCCGTCTGCCCCAATTAGAGTTGAATAGCCTAGTGAAACCTAGACTGAGGTCGTTTGTGATTTGGGATACAGAAAAAAACAGATCTGAAATTTGATGATGTAGAGGAAATGTTTGACTTGATAACTGGACTCCTAAATCTAAATATGCTGGAATCTCAGCACTCTGATGTAAAAAAACTTCTTATTTATATTTCATTTTAGGCTTTAATGTACCATGTGTTCTGATAGGTACAGGCCTGGTGGCAGAGGTCGTGTGTGGGTCCGAGGCAATCCCAGCCTGACGGGTATACACATGCTGCTTCGGAGCTCTCTGCTGCTCCAGGAGTGAAGAGCATCATATGCAAGCCATCCAGGGTGCTAGAGACCACAGTTGGCTCGTTTTGGGGGTGTGGGATAAATAAACACATCAGCTTTGAAGGCAGGGGAGAGTCCTGCCAGCCTGGGAGTCGTCCTTTTCTGCACTTGAAAATGGGAGGAAACTGCCCTGAAAATAAACATAGCGTTGCTGCTAGTGAGGTTGTGTGCTGTGCTTAAGCTTGGGAGTTTTGTGGGCCTGTGGGATGCAGTAATTCTGCATGAAGAACTCAAGGTGGTTTAAGTCTTGAGGTTTTAACTAGCCAACAGTACTAGTGATTTTATTCTTCTGCCATAGCTGAAGTTAAAATGAGTGTAAATGAGAAGTATTAGGGGCTGTTTGAAATTTTCTGTCTACCAGACACTCAAAATGATTCTGTTCCTAGAGGTGGATGGTGTTTTATATGGTTGCTTGGTGTTTATGGATCATTCTTCTCAGAACATCTATTATTGCTGCTGGAGCCTTCCAATTTCTGTTGAGTTGGGATTTAAAAAAAAAGAAGTTAAAAACATGTTTATAGTCAGGAATAGTAATAAAAAGAACAGCCAAAATCAGTCTTTTTTCTGTCACTGACTTTATTTTCAATGATATAGGTATAAAAAACCCAAAGTAG
Organism: Syrrhaptes paradoxus; assembly: GCA_013400615.1. Lineage (NCBI taxonomy): Eukaryota > Metazoa > Chordata > Aves > Pterocliformes > Pteroclidae > Syrrhaptes > Syrrhaptes paradoxus. The sequence goes on along the minus strand of VZTO01004801.1, from coordinate 186,066 downwards.
TTGTTTCCACTTCTCATTTTTTAGGGCAGTAGTCAGTGTTGCATCTAGACAAGAGGGTGAAGTGTTTTCTTGTTTTCTGTACTGTGAATTTCTGTGTGTGCCTGCTAATAGTTCCCACAGAAATGCCCAATAGTGTCACAATTATAGATTCCCCTGTACTTGGGGAAGAAAACTGGAAAAATGTTCAGGTGAGAAGTTAAGCCTTAAGTAAATGTGAGAGTTTGGGTGGCTTTAGTCTCTGTTTCCTTGCTGTAAAAGGATCTCTTTTATAAGTACTTACAGTTTATACCAGTGTTAAGGGATGATGCCACAGCCAGTTAGTTGTCCTGCTGTCCTAAAGCCTGTCGTTAGATTAATTTGGTGGATTTAAATTATTTCCCATACATTCTCTCTTCCATAGCAATGTGAGCATAGAGTGTGCATATTAATCAGTAATGTGTAAAACATTCCAATTTTCTGAACACCTTGTGTGTTTCCCGAAACACTGAAACCTCAGGTGGTAACACATGGGATTACTGCCAAAAAAATGTCTGGTGCAAGTGAAAATTTCAGGACAGGAAACTTCACTACGATGGCTGCTTGGAGATGGACCCAGGCTCCTTTTTGACTCTGTGAGGTGTCCAGGTGGGCCCAAGTTTGATGTTGGGGTGCCACCTGTGCAGTTAGGAGCTGATGCAGCCTGCAGCTTGCACAGCACCATGCTTGCAGTGTGGCAGCCCTGGAGCGAGCCCCTGGCTGGACCCTGGAGGGTGACAGGCAGAGTGGTATGGTGTTAGAAAGGAACACAGGTTCATTGCCTCAGGTTTGGCTTCAGTTTTCACATTCCTAATTATTTCAAGGTTGTGTTTTCACTGTGTGACACATACTTGTTTTTTCTTCTGCGTGTTGTCCTCGCTTCAAGTTGGTCTTAATTAGGCTGTGACTGTATGTAATTTTTGGTGACAGATGGGTTTTGTGCAGACTGTTTTAGTATGTTGCTGCACTACGGCTGCTCCATCTCGTATACTGCCAGGTTGGGCGCTTGTGGATGCCTCTTAATCGATTTGGTCTTGGTGCGACCAGATCAAATGTTGCTCTGCGTGATCTTGTTACGTTTGCATCCTGTAGCTTACCCTGTTTTCTTGCCTGCCTGACTGCAGACAAGTTTATTTTCTGCTTTTTGTCATTTGTTTGTGATAAGCTGAATGGAGAATTAGAAAAAGGGATAACATTTCTGTAAAAAACTCTGTGTGATCTGTATGTATGTGTACTTCAATTAGGTTTGTGTGGTAGCTCAAAACTGGTTGTCTCAGCCCTTCACACTGCTGCTGGAGTCAGAAGAGCAAGCTCCCTGGCTGGATTGGTGGCCAAGTTCACCACTGTCCTGACTTTAAGAAGCTAGCATTCCCTGGGGTTCTTCAAAACAAGAAGTCAAGAGAAAATCCGCTTGGAGTCGGGCTGCCTTGAGATGGGTGTTTTGGTTTATAAGTGGTCTCTGTAGCTCCAGTGGCAGCTGGTTTCATGGGGAAGTATCCTTCCACTCTGGGGAAGTGAGGGATGCTCCTCACAGGTGTGTTGATCTGGTCGGGCAAGAAGCATTTCACACCTCACCTTACTGTTTGTTTTGTTTGTGAGAAAATAGTTCTACCTGGTACTCTTTAACTTGCATCCTTGGCAAAATGACTAGAGGTCTGTATTCCCCAGTGGATTTAGTTGGTGTATGAGATGGAGGTGTCCTTGTTACAGCAGTCTTGTTTGTGCAGGAAAAAAAAAAAATTGTTCCTTTTCATCTATCTCTTCTCTTTTCCTCCTCTCTTCCCTGCCTAAAGCTGAGATGGGTATTCTAGACTGCCTATGTACTGATTCTTATGAGAGTAATATTGCCTTTGATTCTTCAGGTTTGTTGTTACTAAAGGTAACTAACTTTCTTAAATCAGCTAAGGGGGAGGTGGAGGGATGCTACAGATCTGAGAAAACAAATTAATATTTTCAGTAAAATATTTTCTGTGGGTGTTTTGTAGTGCTGTTGTATGTTTGATGTGCTTTTTCTTAAAACTTTAAAGCAAGGATTTAATTTCTGGCAGTTTAAAATTGGGGGGGGGTTCATAGCCTCAATGAGTTTGTGAAAGTAAAATGCCCTGTTTGGGAAGGAAATTATTTTGGCTAATTGTTGTGGTTTTGAACCCTGCCTAGCAGCAAAACACTACACAGCTGCTTGCTCACCCTCTCACCCCCGGGAGGGGGGAGCTGGGGGGGGGAATTAAAGGGGTAAAGGGAAAAGAGACTTGGGAGTTGAGATAAGAACAATTTAATAACTGAACTACAACAACAATAATAATATTGATAATAGTAATATATACAGATATACACAGTGGAATACAGTGTTGCTGCTCTAACCACCCAAAGACCAAGGCTCAGCCCGTTCCTAGCTAATGATTCTGGAGCAGGGAGAATCCTGAAACTGCAATCCTGAATTGCAGTTCTTCCTGCAGGGAGAATCCTGAAACAGAAAATATAAGAACCCAAGAGACCAACAGCCAATCTGGGGGTGGGGAGTCAACCCAGAGAGCAACCTTCTGGACAGAGCCTTGTCTATATACTGGGTGTGATATACATTATAAGGGGTAGACCATTGGCCAATTTGGGTCTCAGTCCTAAACCTAAGATCGAAGCCCGAGACTGAGACAGTCACTGGGGCTGTGCTCCTCCCAGCTTCTCCTGCACCTGCAGATACTGGCACAGCAGAGGAGCTGAGAAGTCCTTGACTGTCCTCATAACAACTCTGCACATCAGTATGTTATCAGCCTTTTTCTCAGCACAAATCCGAAACATAGGCTCTCACTAGGTACTGTGAAGAAAATAAACTTTGTCTCAGCCGAAACCAGGACACTAATTGTATTAAGGTCAGCTTTGATAGTTGAATTAATGCAGAAACATGCCAGTATTGATGAAAAGGTGTTATTCCTTTCAGATCTCTTGATTGTGAAGGTTGATTTTGACAAAAAAAAAAAGAATGGAACATAAATGAACCATTTTTGCTATGAAGTCCAATTATAGTTCCTGAAACTGGCTCTTGACAGCCCACTTTATTCTAGGTCTTGCATTTATTTTTGTATTCCCTGAAGCTTGATAGACATTTAAATTGATATACTGAGGCAGAGCAAAGACAGTTTTTGTCTATAATAAATGTTTTCGAAAACTGAATGCAGTATTTTGGATTGACTAGTAGTAAATGCTTTCTGTGATGCTTTAATCTTACATTTCCACCTTTCAAGAGTCAACAGACCTGCCTGGGTAAGGCTTGAATGTGGAGTAGTCTTAAAGGGTAAAAAAGCAAGAGTCTTTTCCCTTCTCCTTCCCTTTGCCTCCTCTGGTGTCCCCTCAGTCTTGTCCCCCTTTTCCTTATGGTGCTTGCTCCCTGAGAAGAGCCTGAACTGGTTTCTTCTGAAAGGAACTGTTGTTGTAGGGAGTACTTTTGTCAGAGCTGGTCCCATTTTACTGATGGCAAGAAGTGTCGTGTTGTGGGAGAGGGTTCCACTTTCTGTCCATTGTAAACTGTCCTATGCAAAGAGAGGAAGAACTTACCTTTCCTTCCCAAATAGCATGTGCAAGTTCAGAATGAAAACATCAGCTGTGTTCCCTTCCAAGAGTTTATCTGTGTTGTGCTGGAGGTGTGGGATTCGTGAAAGACTGAATGGCCACTGGGACAACACAGTCTTTGTAGCTGTGTACTGTTTTCAATAAAATAAAGAATGAGGGAAGGAGTGCTTGCATGGTGGTCTGAAGAAGCTATTTGGTAAACAAAATTGATTTGGGATGTTTGCTTTTGTAATAGTTTGCTGTTAACTCTCAAGTCTGCTTCACATCAAATTTTAACAATAGTGAATTGCATCATAACTTTGAGGTTTTTTTTCTGTCAGACTTTTTGCAAACTGTTTAATATACAGATAGTACAGTAAAAATAGTTCTGTATCCCCAAATCTAGATTTGCAGAAATAATTTTGTAAGATTTTTCAACCCCTCTGGTTAAGGTTTCTGCCTTCCTCAGTGGTACATTTTGAGTGAAACGATGCCAACGTGGGGCAAATCACGGCGGAGCAAAGGCACTGATTATTTTTAAGCTTGCCGCATTAATGTAGAAAGCCAAGTAATATACTTCGTGTACTCTGAAATAAAGTTTGAGAATTTGTCCAGTCTGTCTGCGTAGCTGCATCCCTGAGGGTAGCCCCTCGAGGGAGGGTGGGATGAGCCCTGTGTGACCATGCTCCCTGCAGACTGTGGGCAGTGTGTCCTGCCTGCTGTGGCACCGGCCTCTGCAGTGGCCCTGGTGCTTCATGCTATCTGGAATTTTAAAAATGACTACTTATTTTTTCTGGTAAAATATAATGTTTTGAGGCAGTGGGAAAGACATACTTTTGGGGAATCTTACTGCAGGAACATTACTAGCTCTGTCCACCCTACAGCCTTGACCCAGATTTTCAGCATACTTTGGTAATACACAAGCACAGAAAATAAGATCTAAACTCTTGTAGGTCTTTAATTCAGTCACCTCTTCAATGGCAGTGGTGGCTTTTCAATTGTTCAGAAGGTTGTTTGGACATTTCTTACTAAAGCTGCTTCCATTTCCCTTGATGCAGAAATACTTTGCCAGTAATCTGAGTGGTCCTAAACCTATAAAAGAAACTTAGTGGTGAATAGTTTATTCATATAGCTGCCTCTGAAAACATCTTCATATTGCTGTTCCTGTACCTTGTTATTTCACGCAAGCCCTAGTGCAAGAGATCAGACAGTTTTTTGGTCCTTCAAATGTTGCTGTATGTATAATCATGCTTCTATATCATATGATTGTTGCAATGGATTTATGGTGTCTGTTTATTCAGACTAATTGCTTTTGACAGACTTTAATAAATAGTTTTGACTCGAGTGGGTAGATGCGTGATTGGACAACTTGTGTCTTAGAAATGAGAAAGTTACCTGAGCTAGAGACAGAAAGTATTATCTCTTGGAATAAGAGAGTTTTTCAAGTCCTGCGAAAAGAGGCCAAAAAGATCAGGTGACACAACCACTGTGAAACCTTGCAAACAGCAAAAAAAAAAGGTATAAAATCCTCTACTTGTTCTAAAAGGCTAAGAACTGATGGCTCGACATTTAAAACAACTCTGCATTTAATTTATTCTGCTATACAGTGTGGGAAGAAATGTATCTAGTAGACTCTAGACTTGTCAGGCAAACATTCTTAAGATTTGCTGAGATGGTGAAAGGCATGGATGTGCAATCCGATTCAGTATGAATGTGTAAGGACACACCTGGTGAAAACAGTTGCTCAGACTGTTTTTCCTGTTAGAAGCTGAGAATTTGTTGTAGAAGAACTAAAATTCTCGCAGTAAGTTCACATTTGGAAATCAATAAGGTGAGCAGATGTTTGCCATGGTCAAGAGATGGTGAGAGGAGGAAGAATCCCCATGTGCTAATTTGCTGATATTTAATGTTCTTTGGAGCTTGGGATGAGCTCCTTGGTGTACTTTGCTTCTGAAATGCAGTAAATGGTTTTTATTGTGATTTGACACAGGAGTTCACTTTTCAAAAACTTCTTGTGTTGATGTGGATTGAAACACTGGAATGATGTCTTTATGATGAAATTAATTACTTTCTGTGCTTTTCACCCCTGGAAACAATAGAATTTTAAAGTAAAAAAGTATATATGTATTCTTAAGGGGAGTAAGTAAGGCTTTGCAGCAGGTGCCCGCACTAGGCACTGAGCCTTCCCTCAGGAAGTCTGGCTATTCAGAGGTCAGTATGTGAGACTGTCTGCTGGAGGTCCGTGCTAAAGGCTGCGTGATCCACAGTGAGTGGATCCAGAGCAAAGTATGGCACCAAGTGATCATTCTTATGGCTTATCTGAAATATTAGTAGACCTTGAGTGTTACCGTACTGTCTCTTAACCTTGTTTTGTTAGTTTAGATTTTATGCTTATTTTCTGCCTTTATGTAACAAAAGAAAATAAAACTATATCACAAGTATGTGTTCTTATGATACTCTTGGTTACCTTGAAACAACTTGAGCTCTTGTTGTAACAATGCAAGTAAAAACCAATGCTGGTGTTAATTCATTATATTCTCTATTATGTTAGCAGAAGGAAGAACCATGTGATGTACACTGGCTGACCTCAGAGAGCAGGGAAGTAAAATAATGTGACCATGTCAGCAAAAGGGAAAACTGCTGTTGGTTGGAATGCCTTCAGAGACTCCATTTCAAAGTGATGTGGTTGTGGGTGATTTACTGATATAGAGCTGTGCCATCAATAAAGGCCCACTATTAAGCATGTACATACTGGGAAAGTGATACAAGGTATTTCCTTATTTTCATTAAGTCTTCAGTTTCAGGTTCTGCGTAGGCGGGGTACCTTATTACTGCAGAGTAAACGTGGTGATGGACACTCACCTTGGCTAAGCCTAAGGGAGCTGCTGTGTCCTCTTGTGAGTGTTGCCAGGGCTGTGGAGCCAAACAGTGTGCTGTTTCTGCACTGTTTTAATCTGAATGCTCCTGACATCCCCAGATGCTGGTAAACCATGCCTGCCTGCCTTGGGGGCAGGAAGGGGAGAGCTAGGGGAAGGCTTTTTGCTTATAGCTCATTTTCTAGCTTGTGTCTTCTTGGAAGGTGGTGGAAGGTGGTGGCTACTGCCTGGAAGGAGAAGGACCCTAAGCTCCAGTGCAAGTCTCTGTCCTTTTCAGCTACCTTGGCTTGAAAGTACTAAACAATTCTTGGTAACTTTCTGTATAAAGGTAGTGCTTCAGATGGTCCCAAGGCTGACATGAAGCTGAAGACTTCTCTTACTGGGACATTTCAGCTCTGTGATGTACTTTCAGGTCATTTTTTTACTCTTTTTCTTACTTTCCCTTTGGCATTTTCAAGGAATTCCACCTAAGTTATTGAAGCTGGTATTCAGAGCTGCTGCTTCTTTCAGCAACTGAACAAGGCTGGAAATAAGGAGAATATGGAGGGAGTCTTCTGAAGGTAGGAAATAGGAAGGCAGGTGTAGTCTGCTGTAGAATATCTTAACTTGTACATGGAATGAGAGCAGGGTTTTAAGGTAATACCTGATGTCAGCTGTATTTTGTGCTGTATTTTTAATGGTACTGTTCAACCTCTCAGCATAACAAGTGAAATGAAACCTAGCTGTAAAAGATATGTTGTATTTAAAGGTTTCTTGCTTTGAGGTGGAGAGTGTGAAAGTGAATGTGTGCAACTTCCAGAGAGCCCATTCTTCAGAAGGGGAAAAAACATCCAGAGAAAAGGCTGTGTTGCAGCTTGGGGCGATTGTTTTGTCAGTGTAGGTTGTAAGCAATTTTTAATATCTGCAAATACATCTATGAGGAGTATTGGAGGAGAAATAATCTGTTATGTGTTGCCACTCTGTAGTGTTCAGATCACGGATAGCTTGTGTAGAGCTTGCACTCTGCATCTAGTACTCTGGTCACATTCCTGATGAGGGGTCAGCATCCCTGCTTACAGTCCTTAGGCATCGCATCCAGTGAAATAAAATAAATGTTATTTCTGCTTTCACTGCATATTGTGATCTAGTGTCCTGGGTTAAGCAGAGACAGAGTTAACTTTCTTCATAATAGCTAGCAAGAGGCTGTATTTTGTATTTGTGCTCAGGAGAAAAGTTGATAAGGAAAGAATGTTTATAATTGTTGCTAGGATATTTCAAGGTCCTTCAGCCTCTTCGCTCTTTGCAGACAGGGCGGTGGGGCTGAGAGGGCACAGCCCCAGCTACTGGCCCAGGATTTGTTCTTCGGTTACTAGATAGCATACATGTCATGCCCAGTATATAGGTGAGGACCCCCAGGAAGATCACCCTTTTTGTTCCAGTGCCTCCCTCAGTTTCAGATCTCTTCTGTCTCCAAATTGCTCTCCCAAGGCCTTTCCCCCCCCACACCCCAGTCGGCTCTTGGTCTGGGGTGCTAGGACTATTATCTCCGTTCTGTGAGTTTCGGGACTTTCCCTACTCCAGGATCATTAGCCGGGAACAGGCTGAGTCTTTATCATCGGCTGGGGGGGCAGTATCACTGTGTATCACTCATTTGTATATAGTATTATTTTCAATATTATTGTAGTTTAGTTATTAAATTGTCATTATCTCAACCCACAAGTTCTTTTTTCCATCTACCCCTTTAACTCTCTCTCCCCTATGCTTGGGTAGGTGTGGGAATTGTGTGAGCGGATGTGTGTGGTTTGGCCCCCAGCCAAGAGCTAACCAGTCACATCTAGCTAGTCTTAAATAAAAGTTGACAGCCATCATGCTTGTTTCTCTGTTTGTGAGTAGAAATAAGGTTTCCTGTACTCCCCTTACAAGGCATCATTAGTGTTCAGTGGGACTTTCCATAGTAGGGCTCCAGGCTCAGTAACCAAATAGGAGGCTGGTGAGTGTATGACATCTTTCATGGTGTAACTTGTTCTTTCTACATCTCAATAAAAGAACAAGCAGGAGGTGGGAAAGCATAGTATTGTTTCTTTGTTTGATGGTGGTTATCAGGATGCTACAGCTGCTGAGTTTTAAAAAGCAAGATGTTGTATTAATCTTCCAGATTATTAATTTAAAAGACAAATAAAAAATCTTCACAAGTAAGCCACTGTTTGAAGGATTTATGTGTTCAAAATAGCAATAGTATAATGGGGATATTGAAAAATTAGCATTATTTGTCTTGAAAGTATGTGGTTCCAACATGATTAAAGAAACTGGAGATTTCCCCCCCCCCCTTAGGAGAGGACTAATGCTTTGGTTTTTTTTGTACTTAAAGATCTGTGGTGATTTTAGTCTACTTATTGGTGAGGAAACAGTACTTCATCTTTATTATGTCATCTTATTTGGATCAATTCTTTCATATCTGATAACAATAGTTAACAATGAATAATCTCATTTATCTGCATCATTTGAGGATCTGAAAGTGCCTCAGAGTCCATCTTAATCTCTTTCATAAAAGTGTTAAAGTCAATTAGTATGAATTTGAAACAGTCTTTAAGGATGTTCCTTTTGAATGTAATACTTCTTATGAACCTTCAAATGAAATGCATGTGAGCATCTCTCATTTCACTGTTGTCAAGATTGAGAGCAGCTGCTTTTAGTCAGTGGACCTAGCAGAGGACTCTTGGTGTCCTTGGTATAATTAAAAACCCAGAAACTCATTCTGAATTTTGGCTTCTAGTTCACCTCTTCAGAAAGTTAGTTTCTCTGTCCTTGTCTGAATGTGAGGTGTTTGTGCAAGCTTCTGTTAACCATAATAACAGCATGTCTTCTCATGGAAGAGCAAGAGCTGTCTGGCATGATTTTTCTCATGTTTCAAAATTTTGCATAACTAAACTTCCATTAAATACCTATCGCTGCACTGTTAGAAGGTTGTTATAAGAATACCATGATAGAAGAAAGTCTTTGGATTCATGAGATCTAGTCTCCCCCACAGACTTAAGCAAAGGTCTGGGTACTACAGTGTGTTGTAGGTCATGGTACTCCATGGTGCTTGATAAGATCAGAAATCCAAAACCCATGGTGGTAATACGCATTGTGAATAGGAAAGAGTGAGAACATCAACAGGGTACTCTGCTGTCTTTTCTGTGTTAACATTCAAAACATTGAAATAAAAAAGTTTTTTTGTGAAGACCATCTGTGGAAGAATTCAGATGAAGGCTGTGTCTTTAAACATACATCTTGTAGGCACAGGGAACAGTTGTAAGATACCACAGGTAGAGTTTGAAAATTTAAATGCATGAATCATAAAAATTTACTGTACTTCTGTAGCATTGGCCTTCATGTATTGGGCAGTGGGGCTTGGAGGTTTGTTTTTTTCTCTTGTCCCATATTGCGTCATGCATATTAGCTGCTTTTTTTGATCTTCTTGAATTGCGTAATTGATTTTGGGAAGTTGAGGGCTTATCATCGTTACCTTTCTCTCTGGTTCTTGTGTTCATGGGAAATTTATTTTATTTGAGGCTGACAGAATTCTCTGAAGTCTAGTTCTGGGTGGTTTCAAGTTGTGCAGTCAAGCCAGTAAGTCCTTCGGTTTAGTATTTCCAGTAAGATTTAAGACTCTTGGTTTATATGATTTGCCTTTGTAAGTGTTCACGATTGTGCAGAGGGTATGTATACACCTGTTGAATGATCCCTGCTAAAGGGAGAATTTGCTCTGTGACCCATCATGTACGACTGTTGCCCAGCCTGACAAACAAAGCTGTTGGGTTGTTTCAGTCAGGGCTTCCCTCTGTCTCCATCTGTTCCAGCATATTACAATTTGGCAGGCGCCCGAGCTGCACCATGTTCTGTTANTTATCATTAATATTTTATGTATGTAATAATGATGGACTTGTTTTTGGTGTGGTGGATACAATATGCTGTCTCTGTCTACTAGAGCCAGAAGGCAGAGAGGTGGAGAAACAGCTTCCTCTTGGAGACCATGAGAGTTGGTCGTAGCAACAGATGTTGAAGGCCAGACTTACTTTCTAAAGTGCACCATGATTATTGTGAAAAAAATCATTATACTGAAGATTTTTATTGCAGAAACCTGTGCTGAACACAGAGTAGCTGCTCAGAAAAGAGCAACTGCGTGCACAGGGATGTAGAAAAAGTTTGGGTCTAGTGGGACAGTAGGGTTAGGGTGTGGTTTTTATTTATTTATTTTTTTTTTTTAGTAACAGTGACTCAGGTACCCTAAAAACAGATCTAGAGCAGGATCTGTTTTGGCATGGGATGTCTAGTAATGCTTTATGAATTCCCTTCTCATCACAGTGTTGCTGTTGTGGAGAGGTAGATATTAATACATTCTTATGGAGGAAAGATTGAAGGACTGGACCTTCAAGTCAAAATGAGTCAAAATCTGTCACCCGGCTATTGGACTCTGTCATGTGACAACTAGCATCAGGCTTCTGTCCGTGCCTTGAAAGTAATCCAGGTAATTTGCTGTGTTGTTTAATCCTAGTGTTGACAGATTAATTCCTTCTGTCTTGCTCATGTTGGTGTTTTTGTGAGTTTAAGAAAAAGGTTTGTCTAATTAGAGACATGTTGGCATCTTGGGCAGCATAAATAATGTCTCAGGAAGGATCTTAGGGACGTGCTCTTCCTTGTAGCAGTTGGTGAGTCCTCACCTTTCCAAACACTAATGGTTAAAGTCAGCAAATGCTGGAAGTATCTTGCTGATTCACATTTTTTGTGGAATTAAATTAGGTGGAATAAAATTGGGAAATAATTATTTTTATTAATAATTTTAGTAAATCAAATGGCTGGACAACTTGCAGAGAAGACTGAGTCACAGGCTCACCACTGGGCAGATAATAGTTCTGCATCAAATGAAGATGAGAGGGACCTTTGGCATATGTATGGAGTGCTGTATCAGTGCAAAATAGCTGAAACACTTCATGTTAAAACCAGTGAGTTACATCAGCCTTCTCACATGGCTCCCTTCAGATGCTTGTGGCTCATCCAAATGGCAGCAGAGGAGACTACTATTCTGTATCGTCTGCAGAATAACATAAGCAATGTGGTCCATGTAGCAGTCACTTCTGTAGTGTAGGTTGTGCTTCTGTTTTGAGGGTGGATAATGAACTGTACGTAAAATAAGGAGAATAAAGTATCAACCTCAGAACTTCCTTTGAAATTGTGTTGATGCAGAGTGAAGGTCATGTTTCACAAGTAAAATCTCAGCTCTTCTGTCTGTGGTGAATTTCTCCTCAGGTATTTAAAGGTTTATTCAGTCAGCAACATGAAGAAAATGTGCTGAGCAGATGGGTTGCAGCTTCTGCTCCTTCTTGGAGGAGCTTGCAAAGTACACTGTGTATTTCCTCCATTGCAGAAATAATTCTGTAGGTTTTGAATAATTAGTTCAGTAGTTTAGTATTGTCTTTCTACGTTAGGAAAATGATGTAAGCCTACGGGACTTTCCAAATCTGGAAAATCTGGCATCTCTTTGTTCAAGAAGTTTGTTTCAAGAAAACTCAGGTGCCTTGTATACCTTAACTCACTTTATCTAAATAGTATATTGCGTGAAATACAAGATGTTAGCTCTGTGTAATGTATCAGTCACATGAGTGTTCAGGTGTGGAAGTGCAATTTGAGTATTTGTGGTTTTCATANCTCTGTGACCCATCATGTACGACTGTTGCCCAGCCTGACAAACAAAGCTGTTGGGTTGTTTCAGTCAGGGCTTCCCTCTGTCTCCATCTGCTTGAGCTTTCTTCTGTTTCTTGCTTGCAAGTTCTGGGATGGATGTTCTTGGTTTTTGAGCATTAGCACAGTGACATAAAGGTCATTTGTATGGTGTGCATAGTGCAGTAGCGTTTAATGAGTAAAAGAACATGCAAAGTGCAAATTGTAGAGGGGAAACCTGAAATGTGCCCTTATGAGGTAGTGATGGAATATTTTAATTCTTTCCTAAACTGTAGAATCCTTTTTCTCTTAAGCACTTCTGAAGGTTTATTTCCCCATTACTTCAATTGTTATCATTAATATTTTATGTATGTAATAATGATGGACTTGTTTTTGGTGTGGTGGATACAATACGCTGTCTCTGTCTACTAGAGCCAGAAGGCAGAGAGGTGGAGAAACAGCTTCCTCTTGGAGACCATGAGAGTTGGTCGTAGCAACAGATGTTGAAGGCCAGACTTACTTTCTAAAGTGCACCATGATTATTGTGAAAAAAATCATTATACTGAAGATTTTTATTGCAGAAACCTGTGCTGAACACAGAGTAGCTGCTCAGAAAAGAGCAGCTGCGTGCACAGGGATGTAGAAAAAGTTTGGGTCTAGTGGGACAGTAGGGTTTGGGTGTGGTTTTTATTTATTTATTTTTTTTTTTTTAGT
>VZTO01004801.1:154816-167659 GCA_013400615.1 Syrrhaptes paradoxus | reverse complement strand
ACACAGTATTCCAGATGCGGTCTCACCAGGGCAGAGTAGAGGGGGAGGAGAACCTCTCTTGACCTACTGACCACCCCCCTTTTGATACACCCCAGGATGCCATTGGCCTTCTTGGCCACGAGGGCACAGTGCTGGCTCATGGTCATCCTGCTGTCCACCAGGATCCCCAGGTCCCTCTCCCCTACACTACTCTCTAACATGATGGCTAGCCAACAGATGACAAGATATGGATTTGTCTGGTGACACAAGCATATATTAGCATGATATTTGCCTAGTTTGAACCACAGACTTCTGGAATTGAGCAGTGATCTTCACCTGTAGGCTGCAGCAAACCAGACAGTCTAGTGAAAGAAACTCGGTCTTTGACTGAGGATAACAAGGCTGTCTCATGTTTTGCTCACTTAAATGTGTAAGGCTAAGCAGAAAGTCCTTTTACACTCATTTTATTTTTACCTCTGTTTTTTTTAGTCAAAAATAACTGAGCAGCCGCACTTCAAAGATAGAATTTCTTCTGTTTTGTTAATAGTCATAGAGGAAGCAAACTGGTTTGCATGCAATTTGATGCCACTTGAGTTATTGAGAAACCTGAAATATCAACCTGAATATGGTATAAAATTTTGGAAAAAGCACAAGCATGATTGAGAGGGTGGCGTGTTAGTTGAGTATGCTTAATTCTTCACAATATTTGAGCCCCCTTTTGATTTTTATCATCAGCAGAAGTTCTTAAACCTTAAAACTGTAGTCATTGACTTCTTGGTTGAAGGGCTGGAACTGTTGTTAGCATTAAAATGGGAAAGCAGAGTGATTATCTCCTAAAGTAAGGAGGGCATTTGTTGTTTTTGAGTAAGTTGTGGAAATGAAGCAATTAACGCAAATTAAATGCACTTTGAAGGCTTATAAAAGTGGCTTCAAGGTAGTGTTTGCAGAATACAACAACCTAAATCATAGAAGCCATCTTAGGGACCCTTGGGGAATGTATTTTGGTGTTTTGTTGTTTAATAATAGCATATTCAAGGTCTGATGCTTATTTTCATATTATGTTGTAGTCCTTAGCTATAAGTTAATAGCAGAGCTATCTGGAGTGAAGTTGTGTTGCTTTGGTCCTCTTGAGGGTAAAATCTTGCAGCCTGTGTTTTCAGAGTATGACATTAGCTGTGAACAAAGCCAACACTTGTTGAAATAGGGATTATGAAGACCTCTTAGCAAATATACTAACTACTTTAATAACTGCAGAAAGCAATGACAGTGGATGAGGAGAGGGCTATGCTTTCTGTCTTAAATAATGGTGGTTGATAGGAAAAGGCTTTTTGGAATTAGGATGAAATGGTAATGAGCTAAAAAACTCAATGCTTTATTTTTTTGGTTGTTAGGGTAAAGCATTACTTTTTAAAAAAAAATTTAATTAGATAAACTTGTTTCAGTCCTCTCTACTCTGATACCCAAAACCTTTGAGTGTTTCAGAAATTGTATAAAAAGCATCCACCTTGCTGTTTGGAAGTGGAGTACACGGGTGCACTTTGCACCTCTCCTGAAATAGATGTGTTAAATTACCAGGGCTGAGGCATCTTTCTACTACATCTTAACATGGGAAGGAAACAGATTCCCTACATCTTAGTCTTTTAATGCTTGTGTTTTGTTTTGTTTTGTTTTTCTTCAAAACAAACAGGAAACTATCATGAAATGCCTGTTTTCAAAGACAGGGTCTAGTAATTAAACAATGATATTGAGGTGGCTTCGCCAGGATTTACCTTGTTTTGTTCTATTTTGACCATGTTTGTAAATATTTCTTTAACACAATCTGATGGGAAAACAGCTGGATTATGTGTCTCTTCTTTCCTTATCCAGAGCAGTTATAACCAGTAAGCAGTCATATACCCAAAGGGCTTTGTCTTATGGAGTTGTCTTCTGATCCGTCTTTAGTGTTGGTTGGATTTTCTTTTTTTTAAATATCCTCACCTAAGGAATGAGTTCCTACTGTGGTTTCTCTTTGAAGTAGGCAAAATACTGAAAGCCTGTATTTGAAAGGTATTTTAAGTTTGTTTACTGTCAAATAATATTTTAAGCACTTCAACATTTAGCTGCTCATAAGAAGGAAACGTAACAGGAGCATGCAGGAAGATGCATGTGACTGGAGGTGAAATGAGTCTTGTGGCTGGAGGTCAGGCCTCTGAAATGCTTTAAGGGAGAACTTCCTGTCAGTGTCGAGCATTACCACAGCCACACGTCCTTTCTCTCAGACCGTGTACCTGTACTACACTTTTGAAAGCTAATAATTAAAAAATGTATAGCAGTTTAATAATTTTGTTTTCTGTCTCAAAAATGTCAGGCTGGTTCTTGAACGTCCTGTGACATGTTAGACTAATGCATTTACACAGAGCTCTAAATAGTGTACGATCGATTAAAGGTAATCTTTTTCAGAATCCTGTAGTTGCCATTTTTCAAACTGAGGTAGTTCCTGTTCTAGAAATTGATCTTTGAGCCAGATGTCTTGTAAAAGTGATGAGTAGGGTTTTATTTGGTCTTTGAAAACTGAATATACTGTGAAAACCCAAGCATAACTTTTGCAGTTAGACCAATTAGCACGCTGTCTCAAGCAAACTGTTATTTAATGATTTGCCAAGAGGCAGGGAAAAAAGCACATGCTACTTCTTTGAGGTCATATGCAAAGTAAACAAAATAATATGTGATTACAGTTTCATTAATATGCTGGGAGATTTTACTTTTGCAGAATACTAATAAAGCAAATAGTTGCTGTTAATATAATTTGTGTTGCATGAGTTACTCTTTCAGAGACTAATCTGCCCCAGAGCTTTAGGATTAGTCAAGGAGCGATTTGCCGCTACAGGTGTTACTGTAACAAACTGGACTGTAGCTTTATGTTATTCAGTATTGTTATCAATGAAGGNATTACCACAGCCACACGTCCTTTCTCTCAGACCCTGTACCCGTACTACACTTTTGAAAGCTAATAATTAAAAAATATATAACAGTTTAATAATTTTGTTTTCTGTCTCAAAAATGTCAGGCTGGTTCTTGAACGTCCTGTGACATGTTAGACTAATGCATTTACACAGAGCTCTAAATAGTGTACGATCGATTAAAGGTAATCTTTTTCAGAATCCTGTAGTTGCCATTTTTCAAACTGAGGTAGTTCCTGTTCTAGAAATTGATCTCTGAGCCTGATGTCTTGTAAAAATGATGAGTAGGGTTTTATTTGGTCTTTGAAAACTGAATATACTGTGAAAACCCAAGCATAACTTTTGCAGTTAGACCAATTAGCACGCTGTCTCAAGCAAACTGTTATTTAATGATTTGCCAAGAGGCAGGGAAAAAAGCACATGCTACTTCTTTGAGGTCATATGCAAAGTAAACAAAATAATATGTGATTACAGTTTCATTAATATGCTGGGAGATTTTACTTTTGCAGAATACTAATAAAGCAAATAGTTGCTGTTAATATAATTTGTGTCGCATGAGTTATTCTTTCAGAGACTAATCTGCCCCAGAGCTTTAGGATTAGTCAAGGAGCGATTTGCCACTACAGGTGTTGCTGTAACAAACTGGACTGTAGCTTTATGTTATTCAGTATTTACTGTATAGAAGCTGCTTATCTTTGTAGATCAGTGCTCTAGATTATTTAATTGCATTGTAATGCAGATAATTTTTATTGGCAGGGAGTGAACGTAAATGAATTAAACCATTGACTGTGAGAAAAACTTGAAAGATACTTAAAATTCTTCACCAACTCACTTATTTTAGCTGAATGTACCTTTGATGTGACCAGCGATTCATGAATTCATGTGTTTAAAATGTTATGACAGCGTGTATGCAACAAATCACTTATCACCACATCTAGTTTTATTTCACTCTTCTGCCTTTTTAAAGTTGTTTTTCATCTAAATGTGTTTGAAAAGTGCTGCTTCCCCTCCCCGAAATGCTGTTGTTCAGCCTTCTTCGTGATGAAACTGCTGTTGATTGTCTCTGTTAAAATCCATAATAGTTCATTAGGTTTTACCTTATCAGTAACTTTCACAGACTAGATACTTCTCTTAAGCTTAGCTGAGGTAACAACTAATTTGAATTTTTTTTTTTTTTTTGCCTGTACTGTGATAGTGAAGCATCATCATGATGCAGTCTCTGGGGAGAAAACCAAACTGTATTTCTTCCCAGAGTGCTGTGTGATGCTTGAGGTCTGAAGAGAAAGTTGTTTCTTTCTCTTGATGTGATACAGTATATATAAAGTGATATTTTTATAAGTGATAAAGTGATATATATAAAGTGATGTTTTTAGTCTCTTACCTGGAGATCTCAGGATAGACTCACTAGCAGTTTCCAGCACACCTTTCATTGCCAGGAAAGCTTTTCTAGTGCTGTCCCAGTGAAAATATAGTTGTGGTGCTGAGTAAAACTTAATCTTCAAATGGTAGCATAGCCTAGGTGTACTTAAGTACTTCAGCTGGAAAAGTTTTCAGTGTTTAGTTTTGCGAGCTGTTAACTTTGGGAGAGCCAAAAGTCCATGGCAGAGGTTGCCATAAGAGCTGAAGATGGAAGATTTGTGTAAGCTTACAAGACAGGCAGGTGGGTGTGTTGGAGGTGAACGCTTCTCAAATGTTTGCACAAGAGTTGAAATGGTATGCAGTGGTTTTGTTAGACTACCCCTTGCTTGCTGGTTTGTGTTTTTTTTTTGCTTTTTCCTACCAATAGATGCCACACTGAACACAGGAGCAGAATTCTGATGAAAGGTTGGAAATTGGCATGCAGGCCCTGTCAGCTTAGGGTTGTTTGTCATAATGGAGTTTAACATATGAAGCTACTGAGGTGTTTATAAAACTGGGGATTGTGTAGATGGAAGAGACCCCAAGTTAGAGAGGAAGCATAGGCAGTTAAGTGTCAGAACCCCCCGCCAGTGCCAGTCCAGACCTAAGGAGCCTGAGAGGCTCTACATGTCTCTTGTTTTCCCCACTTGTATCCATCAGCCTTATAAAATTAAATGGCCATGATGCTTTTTTTTGCTTGATTTACTGTTCTTAATTTAGGAATGTCCCCTGGATTAAAATAGATCCCTTAAAATCGAGGCTATGAGGGCTGATCTCTTCCAGGCACCCTTTTCAGCAGGTGCCATGGGAATGCTCTTGTGCTCTGTGGCAAGAAGGGCAGAATGGTGCATCTTGCTAACACGTTGCCATTTGCTACTTCACTCTGGTAAATTTAACAGACGGCTGTGTGTTACGTAGGCTTGTTGTGGAGGGCTGCATAGAGAAATGGGAAGAAACCAGAAAACGTGGCATCAGGAACGTTCTTCTTAACTATCTGTTATTTAGCATGATTACTTATTTTGGACCCAGAATGGATTTTTAGCTTTATTGATTTCAGCTTTTTCCTGGAAATTTTGTTGTAGTGTGAATGATGGAGGAGGAGATGCAGAGGAGAACAATATGTAGAAGAGCAGAGTGGATTATCTAGTTTAATGTAGGAGCTGCAGGTTTTTGGCCAATGATCTGAAAAATTTATGTGTTTTCCTTTTAATGTTAGAATCACTGTCAGTCACTATATTAGTGACATGTTCACTCTTGGGAAAATAGAAGTAAGAATGCTGTGAAGCATATACTTGCAAAATGGAGCGAAGGGAAATCTTTTAGTCATACACTCTTAATAGGAGTATCTTGCTTAGGTGTTGTCAAAAGGCCCAGCGGAAGCTCTAAATCTGGGATAGGTAAGGCCAAGATCATATCTGTTAATGCCCTTCTCCTTTGCCCTTGTGTCAAAAAATGCTCCTGGGCTTGACAGTTGTGTTTTTTTTACCATCATCTCTGCAGAGAAAAGCCTCCATCAGTGTCGTCTGTTTCTGTGGATTTTGCAGCAAGAGTAATTTCTTCACAAGCAGGAAGCTGACAGTTTTTAATAAGAAAAAATGCCATAGCAGATTGACTTCTTATTTTCTTCAGAAATGAAATATCAGATGGCAAAAATCTTGGATTAAAGGCATTTTTTTTTTATTTTTTTATTTTAATTGAAAAAGCAGGGAGATAACACAAAGGCTGTCCCAACAGTGAGTCTCTTCTCCTGCTAAAGCTTTTGCAATGTCGCTGCAAGTTTCACAGGCACCATACTGAAAAGGCAATGTATAAAATTGCGGCTTATTGCTAAAGGTGAGAGGCTTTTAGTTTAAATATGAGGGCTTCACAGTGGCAGCAAGCACCTACCTTCAGATATTAAATTATTTAATTGTCTTTCCCACCCTCCCCCAATTTTAAATGTTTAAAAAGGTGTTATTTCCATTCTGGTTGTTTATAAGAAGTTAATTTGAAAGCTCAGTGTTGCATCTTAGCCGGAGATGTAACAGACAAATCCATTAACCTATTATCCTTGCTTTAAGGACACTCTGTGAGTTCAACTTGGGAAGTTGAGTATTTGAATTATTCATGATCATGATCTAAATGCTTTAGTTCTGTTTACAGTGTGTGTTAATTGCTCTGGTATTTCTTTATGATTAGAAACATTTAGCTGTCCTAATCAATAAGATGAAGTGCTCTGCTGAGCAGTTCATTAGTATGGCCCTGTCAGCTCAAAATATAGAAAGCTAAATATGATCATGACTTGCTCTGGTAATTTCATTAAGCTGGGAGATGTCATGTCTTTGCTGAAGGGAATGAGATTTTAAGTAGACAGTCATAGGTTGTCATGTTGTGAAATTGATAGCACTCTGAGTAAGCAACCACATTTTTTTCCCCCAACTTTAGCTGTCTTCCTAGCTAAGGCAAAAAATACCAAAAAGCTACCTATTAAAAAGCCACAAGGCAAGGTCTCCATAAATATACAGCTTGGAGTTTTGAGTGGAAAAAAAAAAATTGAAATCTGCCAGAGTATAACTGCTGTGTGCTGTATTAATTTAATAGGGATCCCAGCTGGAGGAGCTGACAGTGAGGAGAGTTCACATTCACACATGTCACCTGTGCAATGACTCACTTCTATTTTACTGAAATTTTGATAGGGTTGTGTTGCATCTATAAAGAAAAAAAATAATTATTTTGGAGGATTTTTTGCAAGTATTTGTTATAGACATGTTCTGTTTGGTATGCTCTTCAGAGTTCCTGAAGACGTTAGAAGGAATAAGCATGTGATAGTTGTGCTGATCTAGGCAGGCCAGACCAGGTGTCATCCCAGTTACTGGAGAATTCTCTAATTACCCAGTAACAGAACAGTGATGGTTGACTGTTAAATCATACAGAGCTTACTAGTTCCACAGGAGAAGAGAAATTGAGATAGTACAGGAAAATCTGTTCCAGTAGAAATACTTGTTTTAATTGTAACTTACAGTGCTAAGCTAATGTGTTAGGTTAGTTAGTTGTTGACTCGTGCAATGTTTCTTAATGTGATTTTTTTTTTAATTATTATTGTAGGCATATAAAATTCATGAAGTTTTTCTATGTTAGTTTAAACAAAGAGTGGAGGAACTAAGATACGGGGTTTGCGTACCTCTTGTAAGACAGCAATTCTGTTTCTTCTTCATGAATTTTTAAAATGTTTTTAATTCCTCCCTTGAGGAGCCTTCTGTCTAAAAGATTAAAAGTTAAAAATAAGATATTTAACTCTAATTGTGTACTCTTCTGTACCTCCAGTGTGCTAGGCTCGCCTTTGGAGCGTGAGGGGTGGTGGAGAGCCACTGACCTCTCTCCTGAGGAGCATAACCCCAAGAGGACACTTACCTTTGTGTTGTGTTTCTTGGATGGTGATAGTGAAGCGGGAACTTGCAGTTTATACCTACTGAGGTTGGCAGTGCAGGAGAGTGGAGGGCTGAAAGGGCAAGCTGCTGGTTTGCCTTAATGCTGTGGTCCCAGGGGAAGGATTTAAACTGGTGCTGAGGTTTGTAGGGGAAGAGGGTTAAGTTTTTCCCTAAGTGCAGGTAGGAAGCTCACAGGTGTTCCAGAACTGTATTTAATTGGGAAGTAGTTGAGAGCAGCTCTGCTGTTCAGAGTGGGTTGGGACGCTGGCCTGACTTAGTGCTTGTTCGGGTAGGTGGTATTCTGTGGTGCTTTGTTGTGAGCAGTCCTGTTTTGATGCTGCCCCAGCCACTGTGTATGTTTGGAAGACTAAATTTCTGTAGTTGTGCTTGAGGTATGCTCATTGTTCTGTGTTTAGCCCAATTTGATAAGAAGACAGTTTGGGGCCACAAAACAGTTTGGTTATAGCTTTAATCTCCGTGTTACACTACTGCATGCCTGGATTTGTATAAAGACCACATTTACGTTTCTCAAATACATCTGAATCAAACAGCTTCAGCCTTTGCTGCTATGGGTGGGTAAGCCTAGAGTTTGGTTCAGGTTTGCTTGAGTTGTTCCTGTTTTAGATGGATTGAAATGTCAGATGTGAGATTAAAACTTTTTTTTTTCTTCCCCCCCCTTCTCCTTCCAGGTGCCTGCTGATGGAAATGCTGGGTTGCTGGCAGAGCCTCAGATTGCCATGTTCTGTGGGAAACTCAACATGCACATGAACGTGCAGAATGGAAAGTGGGAATCGGACCCCTCTGGCACCAAGACCTGCATCGGGACAAAGGAAGGGATTCTCCAGTACTGCCAGGAAGTAAGTCCCATCCTTGGGAAAAATTTAGAGTAGTTGTTCTGAAGCACCAAGGTGCAAGTGCATCCTAAAGAGCTGAGTCTGTAGGGACCTTCCTTCCCTTTCTTTTTTTTCCCCTTTTCTGCTCCTTTTTGTCCTTTTTTAAATATGTTGTCTCCAGAGCCCATTAAAACAGCTTCAAAAACTGGTTGCTTGGGGAGGGTCACTGGAACTGTTACTGAACAATTCCTCCCTCTGTCTTCTGCCCTTGAGGGCTAATTTTTGTGTAGTATATGCACAATGAAGTTCTTATAAAGTATTTTGAATAGAGCTGAGGTGACAGTTTGTTGTTTAAAATGTCCTTGTTCTTTCTGGTCTGATCTTGAAAGAATCAGCTGTAACATGTCTTCTGTCATCCTGCCATGATACTGAGATACACTGAGGCAGTCCAGAGTTATTGGTCTCTGCTGCACACTGAACCATTCAGAGTTTCTTAATAGAAAAGGCTTGCCCTATGGATGAAGTCACAATGACTGATTTCACATTTGAGGGCAGAAGGTTATTACCCACTCGCTTATGTCCTAAGAACAGATTGTGGATCTGTTTTTGTTTTGTCTCCATGCTGTGATAGCATGATAACCTTGTACTAGTGTGTGACAATTTGAAAAGAAAATGTGGATTTCCTGCCATGAAACAAAAGAGCATGGCTTGAGTCGCTTTAGTCCTTATGTTCTTCTATACCATCTCTGCTTTTTTTTTTTTTTAAAGCCTGAGCTATTGCTTATTGCCATAGTGGTAGCTGTCTTGCTTCCTAAATGTCAAACCAGTTCCTGTGAAAATGCCTCTTCAGAAAGCAAAGTAATTCACTCTTGAGATCTCTGCTCTTTAAGCATCTTCATTCCTGTCCTTTCACCCATTGATTGTTCTTCTTTTTTTTGTAGTGTTTTGTACAGTTTTTCCTGGGTTTGGGCTTCATGGTCTAGTATATTAATTTTAAGGAAGACATTGTAATGACTATTAAAACTGATTCTTTACCAGTAGCTTTGTCTTTTTACTAAGAGTATTACTTTGTGAAATTCATAATATTTTTGTTTACTGCTAACAAAAATACCGAAGGTAAGCTACTAGTAAGGTTTCAGAGGTTTCTTCTGGTTTTCTGTTGTCTCCTTTTGTTTGTCTAAATAAAGTTGATTTATGCATAGTGAAATTATGGAGGGTAAGGAAAGGAATAAGAAGATGGAAGTAAAGAATCGGAGAGTAAAAGTCCACAAGGCAGTAAGTCTTCACCTAAAGTTATGGAAAGAAATATGAGAATTTACAGGAAGTAAGTGTAGAAAGTTGGAGGGGGGGTAGGGGGGGTTGGTTAAGGTGTGAATAGCTCACTAGGTTGGCATTTCATTTACAAATGCTGCAGGTAGGGAAAGGTTCCAGAACAAGGACTGGGACCTGTAAATTTCATCTGAATCTTGAAATTGATGATCTTGAAATTTTGGGTGTCATTTAAAAAAAAGCCCTCTTAAAAGTAAAGGGAAGAGGAAAGGAAAAGTAGTCAGAAGGTAGTAACCATATACTGTTAGATAACAAAGGGAATGATAAGGAAAATTTTGACTGCATAGAAGGGAAAAATTGTCTGTTCTGAAAGTGGCCATGTGGTGACACAGGCATCCAGGCAGACTGTGGAGTTGCCATCTTTGGAGACTGGGAGAGCTTAACTAGGCAAGACCCTGAGCAACATGTGCTGGCTTAGATGTAAGCCCTGGTTGGAGCAGAGGAAGGTCTGGATGACCTCTAATAGGTCCCTTTTAAATGTGATTTTTTTTTTTTCTCCTTCAAATCTGAAATTTTGTCCTTACTGGGGAAACAGAGGATGTGAGACCTTCTGTTACTTGGGGTTTTAAGGGTAAATATTTAAACTCCAGTGTGATGATAGCTTTAATTTGTGTGCTGAGAGTTCATTAACTTAATATTAGATGATCATGTCACAATTTTACAGTGTCTCTTTAGCTACAGTTAAAAGCATAACTTAAGGGGTTCTGCCTTGTCATGGGGCAAGGTATTGGCAGGTCTACTCCCAAAAAATGGGACAAGCATCTTCCTGGTTTTAGTTAATGTATCTTATTACTTGTGTGTGGTTAAACAGTGTGCTTTCGTTAACCTGAAGTGAGCAATTCTGCTATGGTGTGTTAAAACACGGGAATCTGGCTAAAACCCCTTTCCTTGTTGTGCTCACCAGTATGTTTTCCGTTTGCTCGTGGGAAACTGCCAATGTCATGGCTGTTTGCCCTATCCTTTCCCCGACACACCTGAGCTGCACAGTACAACTGGCTTTAGGATACTGGTGGAGAAGGGGTAAACTGGTCTGGGGTGTAAGAGCATGTGGCAGCATCAGGGCTATCTGTTTGGGGGTGGGGAGGAATCATGTGAGCCCCTATTTTTTAATGCTGGTAAAAAATCCAGAAATGCATAGCAAATATTAGGAACATTGGATCTGCTGACAGCAAGTTAAAAGGAAGAGCCACGTGGAAGCTGATCCAGCCCAGTAGGATAGAAAGAAGCTCCCAGTTCTGCACAACTGTTCCCTGTAGTCCTCCTTGCTTCCCTGTGCCCCTGTAGCCAGGTCTACAGAATGGTGGGCTTGGGCTTTGGCTTTGGGAAAACTGCTTTGCTTCTGTTTAAATTTTCCATGACATAACAAGAGAAGCAGAGCCAGATAAAAGTACTCACTTCTACCCAGTAAATTAATGTGTAGAAAAGTGCTAGTAAATGCAAAGCAAGCTTTCTTCTTGGCTGTGGGAAAGCCCTTGTTGCTTTATGTTTTAAATATGCTTAGTAACCTTGGAGTAACTAGTGAGGTGGTTTTCCCCTTGCCTTCCACTGTTTACCTTGGCTGCAAGACAATGCTTGGTATCAAGCCTGGGGAACGAGGTAAATTTGCGTTTTCCAGTTAGCAGGAAGCAATAGGCATCAAGTCTGAGATATGTGTTACCTCTTGAATTGGCATAGTATGCAGTTAGAAGTCTCCTTTTTGAGTACTTTTGCCAAATAACAGCCTTTTCCTTCCTTATTATTCTCTCCTGTTCATGCTGTTTTTTTCCCCAGAAGAAGGTCTGCTTCTTCTTGGTGTGTTTTTTTCCTTGGTGTAGGCAGAGGCTGAGTGTATACGTTCTGCTAATCAAGCAGAATCTCTGCCTGAATCTGTTCTTCATGCTCCCTGGTAGTATGGCAGCTTCCTTGGTTCTTCGGTCTTGCTGTAGCAGCAGCTGTTAGCACTGCTCTGCTGAGCTGCTGGGTTTTTTCCGCAGCTCTGAGCAGAGCCCTGAAATGACACGGAGCAAGGCAAGGTAACATTCCCCTCCCCCACCTCTAATGAGAAATCTGTCCATCCTGTTTTTTTGTTGCAGATACCTTGTGTGGCTCTGTGCCAGGCATTGTGTTTATAGCTGTAATGCAAGAGATCATGTTCTACTGCAGCAGATCCTGTGGAGTTAGCCTATGCACCCTGTTCCTCTCACACCAGGGGCAGACCAGAAGGGACATACCAAAAGGAACCAACTGGGCAGAGACTCAGTGAGCAAGTATAGCAGAGGTCTTGCTCTGTGGCTCCTTGGCTCTAAATACAAAGTTAGTATATTTTATCAGGAAGCTCACTGTTAATTGCAAATGATGCTCCATGTATTATCTGGCTTTGTTTTCTCCCTTGAAGGTATCTTTCAAAAAATAAAACAGTATGTCCCCTTTCAGCAGAATTTACTAATAGGTGCATTCCTCAGCTTCCTTGTAAGGTTTTTTTGAAAGAGCTTTTCTTGACAATGCAAGGCTGGATGCCTGGGTGGTGGGCAGAGCATTGGTCTAGAAGGTGCATGGAGCACAGAAGGACAGAAGATTTACTGGGAGCCTTACATCTTTCCCTGGAGATTGTCATTGTTACTTTTCCTTGTTCACTGCCAGTGTAGGTGGATTTTGAAGTTTTGATGCAGGAAGTAGCAGTAGAGGAGCATGGCAGGGTGTGGCGGGTTAGCCCTTGTTTGGGGGCCAAACCGCACACACCCGCTCACACAGTCCCTGCCCCCACCCAGTGACAGGGGAGAGAATTAAAGAGGTAAATGGAAAAGAGGACTCGTGGGTTGAGATAAAGACAATTTAATAACTAAACTACAATAATATTGGAAATAATACTATATAAAATGTGATGAATAGTGATACTGCTCCCCCCCCACTGGATGACCAAAGGCCCAGGCCACTCCCGGCCAACGACCCCGGAGGAGGGAGAGAATGAGTCATACACAA
>VZTO01004801.1:129446-147666 GCA_013400615.1 Syrrhaptes paradoxus | reverse complement strand
TCCAGGTGGGATATCACGAGAGCAGAGTAGAGGGGGAGAATCACCTCCTTTGACCTGCTGCTAATGCTTCTTTTGTTGCAGCCCAAGATAGGGCTGGCTTTCTGGGCTGGAAGTGCACACGTGTTCAGCTTCTCATGTACCAGCACCCAAAGTTGTTCTCCTCAGGGCTGCTCTCAATACATTTTTTGCCCCGCCTATATTTGTGCTTGGGATTGCCCCGACCTTGCACTTGGCCTTGTTAAATTTCACGAGGTTTGCATTGGCTGACTTTTGTAGCCTGTCAGGGTCCCTCTGGATAGAATCCCTTCCCTGTAGTGTGTCAACTGTGCCACACAGCTTGGTGTCATTGGCAACCTTGCTGAGGGTGCACTCAATCCCACTGTCCATGCATCACAGTATGATGTATCACATTATCTGTTAAACATCAGCTTTGTATCTTGTGGGTGCCAGTAGCTGTTACATATGTTAACATACGCAAAAAGAAAAAGTACTTGTACAGTAATGACAATACCATGTTTAAATTTCTTCTTCTCTCTGGGTATCAATATTGAAACATGAATATTGTTAATCTGGATGTGAGGAAATATGATTTTTTTCTTGCCAGCATCGTTTCTCTTTCTATAAATATCATTGCAGGTCAGAAGAGCACTGACTCCATGGAAATTTAGTTATATGTAAGATGTCCAATTCCAGCTGTTTGAAGAAATTGCACAATGTTTCCATTAGTATGTAAACCAATGCAAATTATCTGGTTTTTATCCTAAGTCATATGTCTTCTTGAAGAAAAGTGATAATTAAGCATTTCTGGAACACCTGATTTCCTCCATTCATTACTGACTTCTGACAGTTGGCCTGGGAAGGCACCTCTGCCAAAGAGTTGTGGTCGATAAATGGCTTCTTTGTAAATTCAACTTCTGAGTTGCACATGGGAAGCTATATACATGTTGAGGCAGTATGAAGATCCTGTAGTATTTTTTTGCTTTTCCTTGTTTGAGCCAATTACAGACTTTAAAAAAAAAATCAAAAACTTGATTTTGATTAGTATTTCTTTAAAACATCTGTGAAATTTTACAGCTAACATTGCTTGTGCAAGTTCCCACACAGCTTGGCAAGTCTGTACACTCCATCTAAAAGGGAAAAAAAAATTGAAAGGGATCATCCAAGAAGGAGGAATTGCATTTATGCTTCTAAACAAGGAACCTAAGGGGATTTGTTAAGACTGATGTTAGAAAAGCAAAACTTGTAATACCTTGTAAGTTAATGTGTGTATACCTTTTAGTATTTTAGAAGAGATTGTCATAGAACCTCTTCATTTTGGACTGTTGCTGAGAACATGGTTGGTGGATATGCTAATAGGCAATTTCTTGCTGCAGTCTGGAAGATGGCTTTTAAAGATTTTTGTGCCAGTATGGATCAGAGCCACTCTGTTGAGCAGCGGTGTGTTGTGTTCTTACCAATGTGTCATTCCTCTACCCGAGACATTTCATACGAGAGCTCTGCTCTGGTTTGGAGTTTGGAGCAACATGGTGGATGAAGTCATTGGTTGATATTAACTCTAGAAAACAGATGTCAGATCAAGCCTATAATGAAGAGCAGGCCACGTATTAATCAGAGAGGCAAATGTGGCTGCATGATTTAATTTTAGGTGGCAGTAGTGTGCTGGTTTTTGTTGGAGAAGAGTTATTATCTACAAAGTAGCTAGAAAGGGGCTATGTTTTGGATTTGTGGTAGAAACATTGTTGATAACACAGGGATGTTTTAGTTACTGCTGAGCAGTGCTTACACAGAGCCAAGGCCTTTCCTGCTTCTCACACCATGACACCAGGGGCAGGCTGGGGGAGCACAATAAACTGGGAGGGGACACAGCTGGGACGGCTGACCCCCAACTGACCAAAGGGGTATTCATACTGTATGACATCATGGCCAGTGTATAAAGCTGGGGGAAGAAGGAAGGGGGGGATGTTTGGGGTGATGGCGTTTGTCTTCCCAAGTCACTGTGATGCAGGATAGAGCCCCTGCTTTCCTGGATGTGGCTGAACACCTGCCTCCTGCTGGGAAGTCATGAATGAATTTCTTGTTTTGCTGTGCTTGCATGTATGTATGGCTTTTGCTTTACCTATCAAACTGTCTTTATCTCAACCCATGAGTTTTCTCACTTTTCTGCTTCTCTCACCCATCCCAAGGAAGGGAAGTGAGTGAGTGTCTGGGTGGTGCTTATTATTGGTTGGGGTTAAACAATGACAAGTAGGAACATAAGTGGTGAACAAATAGTTTTAAAATACCAGAATCTGTGCAGAAAAGGAGATAAAAGAAGCCAGGTGAAAATAAAGAAGTGTGAGCAATGCCGGTATTTTTAGACAGGATGATGACAGCAGGAAGGACAAAAGAAAATTGACAGATGAATGAAAGACTCAGAAATTTGATGTAATGCAGCATCCTTATAGTGGTTATCCGATCTGGAATTTAGTTTTATTGGGTCATTTCCTAAGCTTTTCTCCCACAGGCATGCCATACTTATTTTGAGAAAAAGGATAGTGATCCTTCATCTCATCTGCTCCTGGTTTTGCTGTTACTTTTGCTTCTTCCAGGGTTTTTGCAGCTGGAGGTGAAGGAGGAGTTGACTGCACTTGGGAGCATCAGTCTCACATGCTGTTTTCCAAGATTAGTGTTCTTTATTGCTGTTGTGTAGCAAACTAAAATCCCGTTTTAAGCATAATGTAGACAGGGATTTGATATTTGCAAAATAATGGGATGTATTATTTTATCACATTGTGTAGCCATGTCATAGAATTTCTTGTGGGAGAAGCTCTGGGCTGCCTTACGGGTTGTTAGAGGCTTGGCCTGGCAGTTGTCACAGTGCTGCAGCAATAGATGAATGCAAAACTGCTTGCGTTGCACTAGGAGTTTGATATAGAGTTATTTGAAGACTCTGCAAGTCCTTACATTGACTTTGCTGCTTAGATTAGTTTTGGAGAAGGAATTTAAGTCTCGTTTAATGTCTCACTTACATGAGTACTAAAGAAATAAAGGGTTATCTCTGAAATACTAAACCTGCTAAACAACAGGAACTGCTAAGCTGCAGAGCACAGTAATAAAGTAGATTGCATCATAACATAATCCTGAAGATAAGAGCATTTAAAGCTTTGATCTACTTTTTTTAATTTCTGAAAGTTTTACCGGAACTGTAGGTTTGGTTCTTCCAGGTGAGAAATAATCTCCCTCCCAGGATAGCCAAGGCAGTACAGAGTGTTAAGGATTTTTTGTTTCTTCTTCCTTTATCAGTCTAAATGATTCTATGATCCTAAGTTTGAAAGTCCTTTCCATCAAAGAGTACTTGATGGGAATGGTCAAACTTGATCTATTTATTTTTACTTCAAGACCAATTCAATGAACTTAGTTCCTGTTGGAGAAAGGGTGACAAAGGTAATTTTAAATTAAATATATGATTTGGTAATCTTACTGTGAAATAAAAGTAAAAAAGACATATGATAAAATTATCATACTTTAATATTAAAGTTCTTTCTGAATTTTGAGGAATTGGCAAATTGGAGGATCATGCAAGGACAAAAATTATTTGATCGTCTTACTGCCACCTGAGATGCGAATACCATAATGACTCTAAATCTACCTGTTGGTGTAGCAATTAATAAAAAAAAATACAATTTACTGCTTGGCTACTATTCATTATGCCAATCTGTTGAATATTGTTGTAGTAAACATTTTTTATGATGAAGAGCTACTCAGTTGGATGCCAAAGGTTGGGTTTGATAGTACTTGTCAAGTAGTACTTGAAGCCTCCTATTTGTTATTCTTTCCTTGAGCCTTTGCTGGGCTTTCCTACACAGAATGTTCTGTTCTTGAGGTGCTCTGAGCTTGTTTAGCTGGACCTGCCACAACAATTGCATGTTAATTAGTTGCCTCAAGCAACTGGTTAATTGGGCAATTGTTACACAGTGAACAAAAAGAAACTATAGCAGACTCTCTGGTAGGCTCCTTCAGCACCTTTTGTCAGTGTACTTGGCGTGTGGGCAGGTACTCTTCTTGACATTAGTTCCTAGCATCTGTTTTCCTAGCTTGGGAATTGGAGATGTTAATTTGTATCATGCTAGAAGTTTATTCTCCGAGCTTATATTTATGTTTGTTTATATTTACATCTTTCTTGGACAAATTTCCAAGCTTTGTTGCAAAGATATTTGCATGTGGCAGTCATTGCAGACCTCTCCATACCCTTCTTTTCTTCTTCCATCACCCTGGGGATTTGAGATGTCATGAAGTAGAATTAGAGAAACAATAAGTGCAATTTATGAATAAAAGTGAATTCCAAGTGATCTGGAGAGCCATAATACTTTTAAGAAATCTTCATTAACCATTAATATCCTTTTGGACATTAGCTTTCAGTAATGCTTTGAGTGTTATCAAATACATGAGCAGTAGATGCTGTTCCATATAAAGCATTGCTTGCTCTGCCCTTTACTGACTTTTTTTCCCCTTGTTTTTTTTGCCAACATAGAAACGTGGAGCACATTTCTGCAGAAGTCTCAGCAATGTTCATAATGTGTTATTTTACTATTTTACAAAGTTCACCATTGCTTTAGAAAAAAAAATTGTGAAAAACTCATTCAGCTTTTTAGTAGTTTATTGTTTTAGAAACTGAGCATTTCCTTAGCTTACTGGTTTGGTTTTTCTGTTTTCCATGACTCAAAAGAAGCTGGTTATGTGGGAGTTCACAAAATACAGCAGTTATTAAACAAGGAGAAGGAGGAAGGAAGGTGGGGGAGAGGGGGAGCTGAAAAAAGATTGGTACTTTGAAAATATCCTTACTTCAAAGATTACTATGAAAGGCAAATGAAAGTGGTGTGGAAATTTTACGGTCTCCTAAAGTGTAGTGTCCAAATTTCTGAATTGTTTCTAATGTTTTATTCCTCACTGATTTATTTTAAGGGTTGCAGGGGGCATATCTTTGTACAAACACTTGTATCATAAAGGTTTTTCTGCATTTGAAAAGTATTTCAGATTAAAGTATAATGCAAGTTTAAAGCGAAATCCTGAATAAGTCCATGTGGGTCTAATCAGACTGAAAAATATTTGTTCAGCTTATTCAACTTTCAGACTGCAGTACTGGAATTTATTGCCTGTATTTTAGAGCATTATTATTTCATAGAGTCTGCTATTTGAAACATAGACATGTGAAATGTAAAAGACCTAGTGAACTTTTGTCTTGGTAGCAGCTCCAAATTGCAGTTCCTTTGAGTAGGTAGGGCTTCAGAAAATGCTTAGTGACAGTTTCTATAGATGAGCTTTGACAGTGAACTTCATTTAATCTGAGATACTGTTAGTATGCATAATGGGAGTGAGAAATGTCTATCTTAAGTCATGTATTCTCCAGGTTACTGTCCTAAGAGAGCTGATTGCAGGCTGAATAACTACTGCTGTATGAGGCAATGGTGTGGCAGTTCTGATTATGCTGGATCAAATGTTATGAGAAAGACTTAGCAACTTGTAGAAAACCACAAATCTATAAATAGTTGTGAAGAAAGATGTGATTTGTTTAGGAAGGAAACTTTTACCCTATTTTTTACTGACACTAAATAGTCTGTGTTTGTATTTTAAAGCTATAGTCTATATATAATGCACAAGAGTAAAAGTTATTAAAAAATGTTGCTGCTTGATTTAAAAGAAAAAAAATGCAGTGTCATCTTAGAGCTACTCAGGTAATTACTGTGGGTATCCTATTTTAAAGGACCAATCCAAGACATGGAAATAAAAAACTCTGAATGCACATTTGTCTGCCATTCACAAACAAGCAGTGTTACTGATCTGAATGTTTTCTGCATATGTGTTCCCTATAGCTTCGTTCCTCATGTTCAACTTTCATTTTTTTTTTTAAGGTCAAGTTGTAGTTTAGAACATCAGGTAGTCTGTTTCGAACTTGCAGATTTCCCAAACTTCTTATGTATTCCTTTCACCACCATGGACTAAACCATGCATGGTTTTCTTGTATTCTGGATGATAGAGTACAACCACTGTTTCAGGATATGACCTTATATTACCACTTCACGTTCTTGGTACTAGAGCCCAAAGTTCATGTCATGAAAAGGGAAATCACAGCCACGTTTGTGTCTTGGGGCATGCATACAGCTGAATGTAGGCTCTTAGATTAATAAATTACCCTTTGGCTAGTTCCACAGTAAACTCAAGAATGCATAAATTCATTAGATTATTAAAAATTAGTTCCCAGGCCTGTTACTTTGTGACAGTTCTTGTGTGGCCCTGAGGACAACTTTGGAATAAAGTATGTCATCTTGTAAGCAGTGGAACTTGGAAATAGTTGAATAGAGAAAAAAAATTCAAGTACATTTTCATGGATTTTATGCTACTGCTTAGATATGTTTTTTTACTGTGAACTACTCAACAAATGTAATTAGCAACTCAGTTACAGTCACATATGTCCCATTTGACAGAAAGGTGGGAGGTTTCTTTAAGTAAAGCTTGTGAAACTAGTTCAGGTAGGTAATTTGATGATTTAAAATATGTATTATAACCCATTTCTATTGATGATTTCTTTCAAAACCTGGGGAAAAGGAGATTGTAACTTTCCACATGTAGTGATTTTCCCAAAGCTGTTTAATTTCTTAATTTTATGCCTTCAGAACAGTACCCCATCTTTGGGTAGAAATTGCTGGCACAAGNTTTTTTTGCCAACATAGAAACGTGGAGCACATTTCTGCAGAAGTCTCAGCAATGTTTATAATGTGTTATTTTATTATTTTACAAAGTTCACCATTGCTTTAGAAAAAAAAATTGTGAAAAACTCATTCAGCTTTTTAGTAGTTTATTGTTTTAGAAACTGAGCATTTCCTTAGCTTACTGGTTTGGTTTTTCTGTTTTCCATGACTCAAAAGAAGCTGGTTATGTGGGAGTTCACAAAATACAGCAGTTATTAAACAAGGAGAAGGAGGAAGGAAGGTGGGGGAGAGGGGGAGCTGAAAAAAGATTGGTACTTTGAAAATATCCTTACTTCAAAGATTACTATGAAAGGCAAATGAAAGTGGTGTGGAAATTTTACGGTCTCCTAAAGTGTAGTGTCCAAATTTCTGAATTGTTTCTAATGTTTTATTCCTCACTGATTTATTTTAAGGGTTGCAGGGGGCATATCTTTGTACAAACACTTGTATCATAAAGGTTTTTCTGCATTTGAAAAGTATTTCAGATTAAAGTATAATGCAAGTTTAAAGCGAAATCCTGAATAAGTCCATGTGGGTCTAATCAGACTGAAAAATATTTGTTCAGCTTATTCAACTTTCAGACTGCAGTACTGGAATTTATTGCCTGTATTTTAGAGCATTATTATTTCATAGAGTCTGCTATTTGAAACATAGACATGTGAAATGTAAAAGACCTAGTGAACTTTTGTCTTGGTAGCAGCTCCAAATTGCAGTTCCTTTGAGTAGGTAGGGCTTCAGAAAATGCTTAGTGACAGTTTCTATAGATGAGCTTTGACAGTGAACTTCATTTAATCTGAGATACTGTTAGTATGCATAATGGGAGTGAGAAATGTCTATCTTAAGTCATGTATTCTCCAGGTTACTGTCCTAAGAGAGCTGATTGCAGGCTGAATAACTACTGCTGTATGAGGCAATGGTGTGGCAGTTCTGATTATGCTGGATCAAATGTTATGAGAAAGACTTAGCAACTTGTAGAAAACCACAAATCTATAAATAGTTGTGAAGAAAGATGTGATTTGTTTAGGAAGGAAACTTTTACCCTATTTTTTACTGACACTAAATAGTCTGTGTTTGTATTTTAAAGCTATAGTCTATATATAATGCACAAGAGTAAAAGTTATTAAAAAATGTTGCTGCTTGATTTAAAAGAAAAAAAATGCAGTGTCATCTTAGAGCTACTCAGGTAATTACTGTGGGTATCCTATTTTAAAGGACCAATCCAAGACATGGAAATAAAAAACTCTGAATGCACATTTGTCTGCCATTCACAAACAAGCAGTGTTACTGATCTGAATGTTTTCTGCATATGTGTTCCCTATAGCTTCGTTCCTCATGTTCAACTTTCATTTTTTTTTTTAAGGTCAAGTTGTAGTTTAGAACATCAGGTAGTCTGTTTCGAACTTGCAGATTTCCCAAACTTCTTCTGTATTCCTTTCACCACCATGGACTAAACCATGCATGGTTTTCTTGTATTCTGGATGATAGAGTACAACCACTGTTTCAGGATATGACCTTATATTACCACTTCACGTTCTTGGTACTAGAGCCCAAAGTTCATGTCATGAAAAGGGAAATCACAGCCACGTTTGTGTCTTGGGGCATGCATACAGCTGAATGTAGGCTCTTAGATTAATAAATTACCCTTTGGCTAGTTCCACAGTAAACTCAAGAATGCATAAATTCATTAGATTATTAAAAATTAGTTCCCAGGCCTGTTACTTTGTGACAGTTCTTGTGTGGCCCTGAGGACAACTTTGGAATAAAGTATGTCATCTTGTAAGCAGTGGAACTTGGAAATAGTTGAATAGAGAAAAAAAATTCAAGTACATTTTCATGGATTTTATGCTACTGCTTAGATATGTGTTTTTACTGTGTTTTTTTACAAATGTAATTAGCAACTCAGTTACAGTCACATATGTCCCATTTGACAGAAAGGTGGGAGGTTTCTTTAAGTAAAGCTTGTGAAACTAGTTCAGGTAGGTAATTTGATGATTTAAAATATGTATTATAACCCATTTCTATTGATGATTTCTTTCAAAACCTGGGGAAAAGGAGATTGTAACTTTCCACATGTAGTGATTTTCCCAAAGCTGTTTAATTTCTTAATTTTATGCCTTCAGAACAGTACCCCATCTTTGGGTAGAAATTGCTGGCACAAGATCTGTTTCTCTCCCTGATGTCCCTTTTTGAAGCATATCATGCTTGAGATGAAATATAGTGTTTCATCTCTTCATAATGATAATACAACAAAAAGAAAGGTCAGACTTTGTAGTTTGGTTGTTTGCTTTTTGTTTTGCAGTTTTGGGGTTGTTTTTTTTTTTTTTCTTTTAATGTTTGCTTTTTTTAAAGAATAGTCCTACTAAGGACTGCTCATGAAGATCCAGGTCAGGTAGCTGAGCCTTTATTGCAGTCCTGTGGATGTTGGTACTGTAGTCAACACAGTTTTGTTTAAAAACCCTCCTTGTATATTAGTTGTCTTATACGGATCACTGACATTTTGTGTATTGCTGTGATCGAGGAAGGAGCCGCTGCCAGGTGGGCGCTATGGTGCTGTCTCTCCTTCCTCCCACTCATGTGTGCTGTCAGAGGGATGGCAGCCTGCAGGAGAATCTGGAAAACCAAACCCAAGCTCTCTAGCTGCTTATACTGTCCCGCCTTCCTTGGTGGGGTGACACAGTGCTTCAGGCAGCCCTTCAAGAGAGAATGGGATGGATGAAATCTTGTATCATGCCTAAAGCAGGGGAGTGGAAGGGGTGAGGGTGGTTTTTGGTGGGGGTTTTTTTGTTGGTTTGGTTTGTTTGGTTGGGGTTTTTTTTTTGCACTACTTCTGTCTACCTGTTTTTCCCTCTTGAGAGGACAGCAGTCATTAGCCCTTTGTACACGATATGTTACTTTCAGATAAAAATACCCTTTTTAACTTGATTTGGTATTTATTGTGTCTCACTGGTGTAATACTTAATCTTATTCCTGCAGAAATTTAATTCAAAAACTCTAAACACATAAACAAAAAAAGCCAAAAATACCAAAATCCCCCAAACCCAAAACTCTTAGTTGCTTCTAGTGATGCCATAGAGTAACAGGCAGATGTAGTCTCATCTTCTGTGTTTACATTCGAGGAGAGTAAAACTGTGAACAGGCTTGTGGTGGCATGACAAAGTGGGGTTTGCTCTCTCTCTGTGAATAAAAAAATTCTGCCTACAGAGAAACAGAAGTGCTTGTTACATTTAAACCATTAAGTACTTAAGGTGGACAGGGAAGCAGCTTGGAAGAGACCATGAGTCCAACGCTGTTTACTCTGAGGTTTTTACAGTATGAGCAGCTGGATATCCTCCATAATTACACAGGAAAGAGTTTAGAGACCTGATGTGGTATACAGAATTTGCCTGGCAGGGCTAAGATTTTTGGTTTGGTTTTCTTACTGCATGCAAACATATTTGTGTTATAAGATTAAGGACTTCAAAGGCAGCAAGGAGAATGTGGTTGACCGTGCAGCCTTATTCCTGCTTCTGTAGGCTTCCGCCTTCCCCGTGTGCAGAGGAGAGCACTCGGAGAAAGCCAGTGTGGGAGTGTTCAATTAAGTCTGTGTTAATGCACGGAGCCCTGGGTGTGAATTGGGGTTGAGCAGACTACCTCATGCCTGGCAGTTTTTTTTGAATGCTTTAATTACAAGGTAAGTGGTAATCTTCTGTGAAATTCCAGATCAAGGCATATTAGGAATTTTTTGAGAGAAGAGATTGTGTGTGTATGAAGCTTCATGTGGGTGAACCAACCCAACTGGCCACTGTACTAAAACCAGCTCATGTTTCTACCACTCTCAATACCAAAAGCACCTGGGATACTATACTAGGGTTTTGTATATACCCTGTTCACAGAGAAAAACAGTGAGTGTGTGTTCTCATGACTGGGAGTGAAACCACAGCAACATCTTTCTCTTCTCCCTCTCTGCCCCCATCTCCTCCTCCCATCTGTGGATAATGCACGGAAGGTTCATAATTGTTAATCATTTCTCCACATACACACATGTTTTTTTGGTTGCTTTTTTTTCATTTCCATAAGATAGGATCAGTAATGAAGGAAACTAGTTTGAGTGTTGAAATTTATGCTGGCTTTGCATGCTTGGAGGGAAAAAGGAAGAGGTTTAAGACACGTAGGAGAAGAGGACAGAGCATTTGGCTCTTAGTATGGGACTTAAGAGTCCCGCGATGGGCAGACAGATTGGAAATGGGAACTAGCAGGATGCCAGGATGAGTGGATTGGAGAGCCAAGAGTTAGGGTGAAAGGAGTAGAAATAGTGGGTGAGTTGCATGGCAGGAAACTCTTGAACAGCAGCTCTGTGTATAACAGTGAAGTAGTTGAGATGTTGGAAGGGAGGAGGATGATTTGTCAGATGGGCCCTAAGAAATAGTTTTGAGAGCAATATGTGAAACTCCTAGATGAGGTTGAGGGTTGACACAGATAGCTAGTGAGGCTGCAGCCATTAAAAACTGAAGAATGTTGTGGATGGATGCTAGGTGATGTGGCTGAAGATAAGAAGTATTATGTCTTTGCAAACCTGTCCCCAGGGTTGAATTAAATAATTCTCTGGCTCGTTTGGAAGTTGCTCAGTCTGGGGTTATTTATTTAAGTAATTGGGTGTGGGTTTGCTTTTAAGAATTGATTACTTATATTTTCTTTTAAACTGTGGGGTTAAAAAGGTTCTCTTCCCCAGTGGCAGCTGGAGGTTAATCTAAAGATCTGAGATGTTATGCTGATTAAGTTGCAGCAGCATGTACCCTGGGACTTGTGGCATAGGGGCAGAGCTGTTCCTTCTTGTTTTCCTTGCTCTTTTCTCAGGTTGGCTCTGACAGTGAATTTGGAAACTGTCCCAATGCAGCTGGTGCTGGGTTTGACCCTCACTTCGTAATTCTCTTTGAACAAGTGAAGGAGTTGCTTGGGTTATAGAGAATTGGCAGGAGGAGCTGGGATGCCAGCTAGCCCTGTAGCTTTGCTTCTGTGTGTAGAAGTGCCTGCACAGTTGAGAAAGCCAGGGACGAGTGGCTGAGCTTGGTAAGGCATGACAGGACATAGCTGGAGCAGTAGAGACATGGCAGATGAGGAAAGGTTTTACTGCTGACCATGGGATTGTGCTCAGCCAGAGAGCTGATGGTTCCTGGCCCAGTGGCTGCCTTGGGGAGAGCCTCAGGCCTGTGTTAGGCAACACTAACATGCAACAGGAAAAGTGAAAGAGACTATGATATGGTGGTCGGGACTAAGCCAGTGTGGTAATACGTGGTTCATCTCTTGTGAAACACAACAGCTGCTCTCTGCAGATTTTGGACCTCTGGAGGCTCTCTGGAATAGTCAGCGTGACCAAAGTGATTCTGCTTTTGGGATTTACAGGAAAAGATCATTAAGTTCAAGCAGAAGTAAGAATAAATCTGTACAACTAATTCCAGTCATATACATTATGATAGTACTTCAAGATTTATATACTTATTTCTATTGTTATTGTTGTTTTAATTGTGTAATAAAAAATGCAGAAGTAAATTGAAATAGCTCCACTAACTTCCTAATTGTCAGCTAAGCTTGTAAACCTCTCAAAAATTTATTTGAAAATATGATAAAAGAAGCAATATTCTGAATGGTCAGAGTTACTTTAGAAGATGAAGGGCATGAAGAATAATATCAAGAGGTGAAATACTATGCTTTTGAATCTAAATGTCTTTTAGTATCAGAGATGACTATGTCTCATATGATTATGCTCAAGTGTTACTTCAGGATTGCACTAAGATGTACAGAGTTCATTTGCTTCTGCTGAGCATGCATGACTGAGTGGAAAAACCTATTTATAATAATCATATATCAGGGGTTGATTATATTAAAAAAAGAAGTATTTCAGAGATTTCAGTTGCATTTAATGC
Source organism: Syrrhaptes paradoxus (assembly GCA_013400615.1). Taxonomy (NCBI): domain Eukaryota; kingdom Metazoa; phylum Chordata; class Aves; order Pterocliformes; family Pteroclidae; genus Syrrhaptes; species Syrrhaptes paradoxus. Next base: position 135,041 of record VZTO01004801.1, on the reverse strand, counting down.
TGGTGTTTGAGCACTGGCAGAGTTTACCCAGAGAGCCTGTGGAGTCTCCGTCCTTGAGGTATTCAAAAAGCCATCTGAACACAGTCCTGGGCAACCAGCTATTGATGGCCCTGCTTGAGCAGGGGAGTGGGGCCAGATGACCTGCAACATGCCTTCCAGCTCAACCGATCTGTGATTCTGTATGGATCAGGGTGATTGTCAAAGATAGCTGTCATTGCTTACAACACGTGTTTCTAGGTATCATTGTGAGTGGCTGAGTCAGAGTATCCCTCTTAGGTCGGCATTGCCCATTTTAACAGAGAAACCTCTAGGAGTGGGTAGGCTACTTGGAGAAGCACCCTTGGGATCATGGTTGTTAAGGCTCAGTGGTTGGCAACTCACTCTTATTAGCTATTTGTGTGATAAATTAAGACATTCCCAAATTTCAAATTTCGGAAGGTGGTTGTAAACTGCAGCCAGACTAGGTTGCACAGAATGGACCGTTCTTGGAGTGGAGTGCTTCCTCTGTGCAGGATTATGTGATCTAGTCATTGCTCTTCAACTCTTCCTTGAACTCCTTGCAATTTACCTGAGTCTTCCTGAGCCACTGTCCTGCACCTGGGCCTGGTGTTCCCGGCAGTGCCTCTCCTCCCTGTGTGTCCAGGAGCCATGCCACTCCCTTGCCCCCAATGTGCTGTAGGGAGCTGGTGCTGGCCCGTGCCTGTCATCCACTGCCCCAGCTGGCCCTTCTTCAAATGGTCTTCACGTCCCCCATGAGCAACCAGTGCTCCCTGCATGCAAGGAGTCTGGGACGCACCCGCCTGCGCCGGCCATGCCCAAAGGCCTCTCAGCTGGTCTCATTCCATAGCTGGAAGGGGTGGCTGCGGTGGCCCATCTGTTTCATGACTTTAATAGTTTCCTCTGCCTCCCAATTTAATATATTTTTGCTATTGTCTCCTTCTGTATTTGTTTCAAAATAATCCCAAATCTCCTGTTTGACAAGGTGGTTGTAACACTGTTGCCATTGTATTGTCAACACCTTTGTATGTAGACAGATCAAAACTACTTTCATTAAGCACATCTACATTTTAGTCCTAAATCCATGTGTTGTCAGACTTGGTAGTGGTTAACATGAATGTAACCAAGTCTCTAGAAGGAGCAGGGGCTCATTAGGGACACTGTAAATAAATGAGTCTCATATTTCTGTGCCACTAAGTAGGTCCCACTTCAATTCAGAGCAAATACCTTATGTAAGTCTAGCGAGGGGAACTTTTCCTGCGTGCATACACATTACCTATTGATAATGAAATTCAAAGCCTGTTTTCTCTTGTGAAGAGTGGACGGGAGCTTTGTGTGAGCTGTCAAAGGAAATTAGGAGTTTAGTAACTGATGTAGAAACAGAAGAAGAGGCTTCTTTGTGTTTCTTTGTCCCTGTGTGCTTTTGACAAATACTGTTAACTACTTAGAATTTGGTCCACTGTACTAACCCAAAGTTAAAATTACGGTTTTGGAAAACAGCAAAAATAAAAATAATGTCTTCATATTTCCCTCTCCTCCCCCATCTTATTGTTTTGGTAAGGACCTACAGTAATAGTTCACTTTCGCTCATTAGAAATTCACCTCAGGGAAGCAACTAAGCATATCTTTGTTCTCACAGATCAGAATCCTATTTTCTATCATTTTAAAGCTGTGTACATGTTCCTGTGGATGCATAAATTGCTTTGAGGTTTTTTAGTAAATTTATTTTTTTAACATTCCAATACAGCCATTGTGAAATTTTTTTAGTGGTCTCCGTTTAAAACATTTACTTCCTCTGTATGTGACAAGTGACACTTAACCCTGATGAATGTTAAAATGTGCCCAGTGAGAACATGTTGATGATGCTGTGATGTATCAAGTGTGTGTTTTGTGGCGGCATCTTATTACCTAACTATGGGCTGTAATGATTCAAATGTGGTGTTTGCAGACATATGAACCTGGGGGAATGCAGCATGACAATGCTAAAGGCAGTGCCTGAAGAAAATAAAATCTTTCTCTTGCATCTTACCTGTTAGCTTTGGAGGCAGCTACCGTGCCTTGCGGTTGTAATATTTACATAGGAGTTGAGGTGTGAAATTGCCCACTGCGGTGACACCCTAAGTCATTTTGGCAGTGCTGTGACAAGTCAAGAGCGCGAACATGTTCAGACCTGTTTGGTTGAATGGGGCGGGAGGTGACCCAAGGGAAAAAAAACAAATTGAAGAGGAAAGGGGAGCTTTCCTTGAATTTGCAACCTTACTGTTTCAGTTTGGAGTTCAGTATTTGAAGCACTCGTGGAGCAGGGGCAGCAGCAAATTCCTCTGGAGCTGCTTTCTGCAAGTAGTGTAAAAATGCTGGTAGATTTGTAGTGTGGATAATGACCATCAGCCTTGGTCACCTGCTGACAAAAAGAAAAAAGCAAAGCTACAGTCTAATGAGTACAGGAAAGTTTCACCTTTAAGTTTTCAGTTCTACTCTTCAGGCTTCCTCTAAGTGGACTGTATCTGGTGTGTTGGGGTAACATAGAAGGCTGCAGCTGAAGCCTCTGTGCAGGCTTTAACTGTCCACTGTGGTGAGCTGAGGGTGCTGCTGAAGCTGGCAAAAAATGTATCAGGTGGCTTCTGTGAAGTGCTTGTGCAAAGCAAGAGGTATCTCATTTAAAAATGCTGTTTTGTAATAGAAGGCAAGGTTGATGTTCAATCCCTGTAACATAAAGTGCATTGTTTACATAGTTCTTCCTCTAGTCATTTCCTTGGCATTGTTATTGTACTTAGGCTTGTTTTTATGCATTGTATGGTTAAAATTCTTCAGTTTTGCAATTATACTAGCCTCTTCTTGTCTGTTGATGAAAATAAGGAGTTCTTCCCCAGTATTTCCAATCACACTTTGATTACTTTCTGTTGTTACAACACCCATGTATCAGGCCACATCCATTTGAAGACCTCAAATCTGAAAAGGCTGTAGTGTTGTTTATTGGTGTCTTTTGAAGTCAGGAACTTTTACTTGAGCTGCAGTTAAATAGCCTGCTTGCTTCTTTTTTGCCACAGTTATATTTTCAAACCTTTGGTCAGGGGAGAGTGCCAGGAGGCACTGTCCTGCTGGGATGTCATGTGTGGATACATACATGATTAAAATAAATCCTTTTTCCTCATGGGGGACTGTTGAAGTTCTTATGGTGGTTTTCCAGGCATCGGTTTCAGACTCTCAGAAGTCACTCAAATATCGACCCGGCTCTCTTTACTTGGGATTATGTTCGTTTTCTGCAGGGTGTTTTTGGACCATTTCTTAATCACTTATTTTTCCTCAGGCTCATTCCTATTTGTGTTCTTCTTTTCCACTGGTAGGCATGAATAGACTGTAGTTTTCCACCTAATTCCTCAGATCTCACATACTCGGAAATTTGTAAGGGTTGCTTGAGGAAAGGTGAAGAGAAACTAGTCCTGTCTGGGTTCAGTGTTACGGCTGATAGACTGCCAATTTGAAAAATCAGAAGTGAGAGCCATAGGCTGTGTTAACAACTAGTGTGGTGTGATGAGAGTTGGGAGCGTGGAGGGGGGCCTCAAGGGTTGAGCATCCGTGCTGGGCACGCTTTGCAGGCTGTGCTTTGGTTAGCTCTAGTTGGTGGCATGGACTAACCATCTGTTAGGTGTGTTCCTGGAGCACGTCTTCCCATTCAGTTTTATCCACGAGGAATCTGGTTTGCCTGCCCTGAAGCCCCTGCACAGCGTGAAGCGCATTGGAGAGTGGGGTAGCGCACTCCCGATGAAGTGAAATGCGTGTGTAGGTGCACTCATGGAAGGTGACTGGGAGGCGAGTCTGCACAAGAGGTCAAAAAGAGAAAAGAGGTAAAAGAGGCCAGATGAAGCACTACTGATGGTAAAATTAAAAAAGAGGGGTGAGATGAAGGAACTGAGGGAGCCAAAAAGCCAAATATGTAGCTTGATCAAAGTTGTGACTTGCCAATAAGTTAGTCATTCAGTTTGCTGGTGGCATGGTTGTGGATGCAGAAGTGTATTGCAGTATTAAGAGCAGACAGGATTTTTATCTCAGCAGTTTAGGGAAGTTGGAAATAGGTTTATATTGGTAATGTAAACCTAAATATGAATAACTGATTCAACAGACTGCTAATATTACGGGAAAGAATTATAATGTTTGTTAAAATGATTGAGATAAGCATAAAGGCATGCTGTTAATTTTAGATGTATGGAGATTAGGCCCAATATATGCAGTTTTGCAAGGAGAGCAATAGCCTAGACATGGAGGAAAGGGTATTTTAATCAACCATGAAACACCTGTTTATCTGATCTTTAGAGTAAGAAAGTGTAACTGGCCAAGTTATATTTTGATAGCCATCCGTCACCAATGTCATATTCTGAGCTGGCAGCCACATGTTTTTACTGATGAGCAAACACAGCAGCTTTTCACGTAACTGCACATACTCCTATTATGAAGTAAATACAATATACGCAGAAGAGGGAGAAGATAGGAAAATGAGTATTGTATTGTGAAAACCATGTGACAGTATTGCATGACCCAGAGTACATACTTGTGATAATATTTGTCTTTTTTAAACTTTTAACTCTAGGTTTACCCTGAATTGCAAATCACCAATGTTGTCGAAGCCAACCAGCCAGTTACAATCCAGAACTGGTGCAAGAGGGGATGGAAGCAGTGCAATGGTCACCCGCATATTGTAGTTCCGTACAGGTGTTTGGGTGAGTGACTAAGTTTGTCTGTTTTTTCCTGCTCTTTGGTTTTTCAGTCTCTTAATGAAAAAAGAATCTACATAAGTATCTTTCACATCTCTGTATTAGTCTTCTCTGAGATGGGTTTTGTCCAATCATTCAGTCCTTTGGAACTGCATTAACTAGAGAGAAAATACTCCTGCTCTTCCCAATTCTATTTTCATGAGTGGCTGCAAACCAGGCTTCTGCTTACTCCCCTGATTTTTGTCATTATCTGTCCTCTCCCATCTTTTTCTTCCACGTAGACATGCATGTGTGCCCTATTTACAGGTTAGAGATTTTTTTTTTGCTTATAAGCTATACATCTTTTCCCTGGATACTTTTTTTTTTCCCCATTATATTTTGAATATCTAGTACTTGGTCTCTTAATGTGAAGACAATGGGAATCTGTTTTGATTGAAAGCAAGCATAGCTAGAATATTAAGTCCCCTGTTTCTTTCTGTACCTTTATTTTTTTAGTAGTTGTTTAGTATTCTCTCCTGTGTCTTTGGTGCTTTGAATCAGTTCAACAATTTAAAAGGGAGGTTCAGTCCTTGATTTTTTTTGTTAACCTTTACTTTCCTGTTAGCTTTCTGTCAGCATTCAGAAAACAGAATTATATGAATTTCTTGTTTTCATTAACATTCCAGGCAAATATTTTCTTGAGATTATTCCATGAGCTGTTTAGTTATAGAATCATAGAATCATGGAATGGTTTGGGTTGGAAAGGACCTTAAATATCATCTAGTTCCAACTAGAACTGTCCATGGGCAGGGACACCCTCCACTAGACCAGGTTGCTCAAAGCCTCATTCAACTTGGCCTTGGAACACCTCCAGGATGGGGGCAGCCACAGCTTCTCCGGGCAACCTGTT
>VZTO01004801.1:104157-128638 GCA_013400615.1 Syrrhaptes paradoxus | reverse complement strand
ATTTGCTCCATGATCTTGCCAGGCAGAGAGGTGAGACTGACCGGCCTGTAGTTTCCTGGGTCTTCCTTATTTCCCTTTTTAAAAATGGGGGTTATGTTTCTCCTTTTCCAGTCCATGGGAACTTCACCAGAATGCCACGACTTCTCAGATATGATGGATAGTGGTTTGGCAGCTTCAGCCGCCAGTTCCCTCAGCACCCATGGATGTGTCTCATTAGGTCCCATGGACTTGTGCACCTTCAGGTTCTTTAGATGGTCAATCACATAGATATATTGCTTTACCAGTGCCATTTGAATTGTGATAAACTGGCTGCGTAGTTTCATGTTTAAATGCTGGAGTTTAGAGTTGGAACTTGCTTTTTTACTAAGCCAGGGTAGCTAAAATGTTGTGTGGAAAGTCTCTCAAGCCAGTTATTCCATGAAATAAATAATAAAAGAAATCCAGAAAATACACAGTCTGTCTAGCATTTTTATTCGTTTGTGTAAATAGGTAAAACACAGTATACTCTGCCTGATGCCCAGGCAGTGAGTCTGCCAACTTAATGAAGATAGGACTGCAGCATAACTAACAAGCTTGCTACCACTATGGTCAAAGGTGCCAAAATAGCAGATGTGCAAAATCTATACTAAGGAATATCAGGGAAATTTTATTGCTTAGTAGTGTTTCTAGATCTGATGTTTATGGGTACCAGACGGGTGTTTCTAGACCTGCGGCGTATAACAATTGATGCTACTGCAGGTAAGAATGACTAGTTTTTTTCTGAGCAAAAGTGTTCAAGGAGAACACAAATTCAAGACTTTCAGTGTGGGGAAGGACTTGCCTCTATTAGTATGAATCCTGACTGTTGGAAGAACCTCCTGTTTTTTGTGTGTTTTCCAGATTTCTATGTAAGTTGAATTGGTCACGTCCACTGAAATTTTTAATGCTAAAAGGGACATGCTCTTTACTGATTTGTTGCCATGCTTTCTTCAGTTTTCTGCAGTCACGATAAAAATATCAGCTTATAGTGTTAATACACTTGTAGAGCCAGATGGGGAACTTGTTAGAGGTGGGGCAGAAGTGCAGTCTCACCTAGCTTCATCATTTGATCAGTTTCCATGTGAGTGCGCTCTCACTGATCAGAGATGTGGCAGAGAAGATTGGACTAGTGGAACTATAAAACCTATTTTTTATTATTTATTGTATTGTCATCATAGCAAAGCTCTGAATTATCATCAGGGAATTATTATGCTCCAGACTGTCTGTGCTTATGTAGATTTGATCAGTGCCCTGGAGAACTTACAACCCAATTTAATATAAAAGACAATGTCATAATAGAGCAAATTTATATTAATTGGCCATGAGTAAATTTAATCTGGAAATTATAAGTTTCTAGTAGACTAAGGAGCTCCAAGTGTCTTCTGGTAAAAGGAATAAGAAGTCTAGTAATTTAGAAGGAAGCTTATAAATTTATGAACAGGGCTATATGTAGTTCCCTGCAGGAATGAGAAGCTTGACTTGGACTTTCAAAGTGTCTTTCCTGAGCTGTGGTTTGGAATGAAAAATTATCAGGAGTTGAATGTTCTGCTATCTTAGGTAGCAAGGTAGGCTTTGCTTGCTGGAGGCAAAAATTTTAAAACATTTAAGCACATTAATGCTTTGTCCTTAGCTCTTATTTAGTATTTTAAAATCCCCTCATATACTTTTTTTTGGTCTGGTTTCCTTGTAATTGAGGCTTATGCAGTTGTGTCTGCCTGTATTTATTTGTCATCCTTCTCCTATGCTACCCTTTGTCTTTTGACTCTGACTAGAATAAAACTAATAGAAACAAAAGCCTTAGATATTGGTGTTCCCAAGAGTTTACTGTGGGATGAGTGGTCATATAATTACTTCCACTGGAAGAAAGAGTGAACAGGGCTATTATCTGTCATTTCTCCATCCACCAGTCCTCTGCTTATTGTGTGTGGTTAAAGCTGGACTTTCTTGTGTGTGATGAAAGTGCATTAGAGGAGGAGGCTGGAGGAATGGGTCATTTTCCCATGTGTGAGGCTCGGAGGACAGCCCATCATGGGAAGTCAGGCTTGCTTAGTGCACAGCATCGGAGTGCTCATCTACCGCAAGCAGCCCAGGTTGTCCTCTCCTGTTGGCTCGCTGCCTTCATAGCCGTGAAGCTGATGAGATGAACAGATCCTCTGAAAAGAGAAGTCTTGAAGGAGAAAAAAAATGTTTAGGTTTTTTAGTGAAGACTATTCAGTTACATTTCCTGTTGACAGTTACCTTTTTAATCTATTACTGTGATTTTTCTGTAGTCTAAAAGTGGTGGTCAAATACCTTGAATACTCTTGCTGCCATATATATCAAGGGGGTAGAATGGAGGCAGGGAGTTAATGGAATTCAGTCTGTCAGTGTCTCATGGCTTTGATGACGTTATATTTTTTAAGAAAAAACACCCCAAACCAGTATGTTGTTATGTAGTCATTTTGGTAACAAATCTTGCAACCTGCACAAATAGTTCAATATGGGGATACAGATTTTATTAATTGCCACTATAAACAGTACTATGTCTTGGAGTACTTTTTCCTAAATCTTATTTGTTACAGAGTTAAGGAGTCTTGAGAGATTTTTTTCCTATCTCTTTCCTGCTGATACTACTTCAATGACAAAAAATAACTTTTTTCAGGTTGGATCTTGCCTGTCAGCTCTGTGTGTGCCTCTCCACTCTCCTTGGTGTAGTAGTTGCTAGTGGGTAATTTCAGATGGGCACTGACAGGGCCCATTCCTCAGTAATTTTAGTGCAAGTAGACCCTTGATGTAGACACCATTAAATCCATTGACTCAGGTAAGAACTGAGGTGCCAAATGAAAGTTTGTCAGCAGGCAGCTGATTGCAGGGTCGAGTCTTAAAAATTTTACCTTGCTGTGAGAATTACTTTCGGTATCTACAGTCGGCTTATGGTTTCTTCCGTCTTGATATTTGTTTTCCACAGAGCTGAGAAACAGTGACAGAAATGTGTCTGCTTTCAGGCCAGAGCATCTTCACAGTCCATTTGCATCCCAGTGTTCAGCTGAGGCTTTCTGAGACGTGGAGAGCATATCCCTACAGGACTTGGCTGCTCCATTAGTTTTTTTTCCTCTTTGAGACTCATGCATGATGGTAGTTACTGCAGCTGTTTGTAGCAGTATACTTTAGTAATATTGATCAGATTTATTAGATTACACAGCTTCATGTTTTCTTGAGTGGATGCAACTAAAGCATGAAAGCAGTAATTCAAATAAGGCAAAACAAAAGCCCTTTATTTGAGTCAGCTATATGTCTTTGCAGTGACCACATAAATAGGTCCCCTAAAAATGTTCTAATTGAACCAAAAGAAGAAAAACATTACTGGTTTAATTTAATTTTAAGATATTATTTTGTGCCTTTGTGCAGGGCTTTGCAGTGTTCTTAAAACAGCAAGCTTTGAGAAAATGTTCTGATGCAATAAATCTGATTTATGGATGTATTTGTTGTATGCTTCCAGAGACACAGGGGAGTACTGTACAGTTTTAGTTTCCTGAGGAGGGGAACTTCTTGTGAAAAGAAAATTGTTGAGTAAATTTTAGTTACCTTTGTGAACACACTGAAGGCATTTGCCTTAAAACTGTCTTTATTTTTATCTTCCTGCCTTTAGACAATGACATGTTCCAGTGTGTGCTTATTATAGCTTGAAGCTCTGTTAGCCACCTTATGACAGGAATCTAGGTGGATATTGAGGTCTCTTGAATGATGGCATCAGATTACTGTCTTCAAGAGGAAAAAATATAGGATTTGGGGATTTTTTTAGTAATAAAAAGATTAAAAGATTAAATTGTACTATTTGAGTGAGGAGTGTGCTGCTTGACACAGAGCCACGAATGTGTTCTCGGTGCTCAGGCAAAGATGATGAGCCATGAGAGATGCTGGTGGAAGAGTGGAGATCTGCAGCGCTTCCTTGGCACGGTGTCAGCTGTGCGTGCTGGCTGCTTCACACCTGCAGCATGCAAAGAGCAGGTGCTTTTAAGATGAGCCCTCCAAAATGGTGGCAGTAAGCTCGCTGTGGGGCGCAGGCTGCTGAGTTTTGTCAGGCAGTGCCAAAAAGCCCATGATTTCCACTTTGTTTTATGGAAATTGTTCCTGAAAAATATCCTGGCTGCAAACCTGGCCTTGTTAATGTTGGAGGGAGATCTGCCACCAGCTGCAGCAGAAGGGCAGGACTTCTGCCTGTGTTGGGGCAGTGTGGGCAATAAGCAGTTCTGGTTTGCTCTTTCCTCCCTTCACTCCTTGCCTGAGGAAAAGCAGCTGGTGACTTTGTGCAGTGTGGGCTGTGAAATGAGGTAATTCACTCTGTGTGCCTGGCTGCCAGCAGGAACCGGCATCCTCGTCCCAGTGCTGTGACTCTGAATGACTTGGATAAATGCATGGCTGTGCTTTTCTGAACAGATGACATTTCATCTACTGTTGGTGAAATACACCCTGGCCTAGCTGCTCGTTTTGCGCTGTAGCTATGGAGAGAGAGAAGAAGGTAAACTATATAGATGTTGGTGAATCAATATGTGGACATGGCAGACAAACAACTGTGACTTGGGGAAAGGGGAATTACCAGGGCATCGATTAACTGCGCTGGGTAAAGTGCTTGCTTGCACACTCACGTGTGACTCTGTGTCATTATCCTGTTAATGTATGCTGCTAAGCACTGTATTTAGACAGTGTTTGAAGAATCCAGGTATACTGGAATATCATTATGTACGTAGCCTCTGTCAATCAAAATGTGATTACTTGCAATCCTTTGTTCGTAAACAAGTGGATTAGGTTATATGACAAGTGTATTGTACTGTTTGGTTATGTAGTGAAAAGCTGGCTTCTGTTTCTGGTTTAAACAAAAACATCTTTGAAAATATTTGTTAATTTGCCATGCTTTGTTACTCTAACAGCTTGTAAAGTTAACCACTTGTTGATGTCAGAAGAAGAGGCATACTCAAGTTTTGATATGTATGCCTAGCCAGTTATACCAAAGAAAACACCAAGGTTATGCCTGGAATTAATCATTTAAATAGAGATATATGTAACTGACAGATCTTTTGGTTCATCTGATAGTTTACTTGCAATTTTAACTGTGAGATTTTTTCACACAAGCATGTGAAAGGCCTGCTTACTTCTGCTACATGGCAGTATTTGCAATTTTTTTCTCTCAGCTCACTGTTTAGTGTGCCTATTTCTGACTGCCATGGCAAAGCTGCTCTTCCAGATACTTTGGAAACACGTTCAACTGGCTTTTGCATGCAGTGCCTAATCAACAGAATGACATTAAATAATTGTCTTGGAGTTTTCCCGTCCCTGCTAGCTTAGCTATCCGCCTCCAGCTTGCTTCAGTCTCCACTCAGCCATGTGAGTGATGCAGACAAGCTACACACCACACTCTTTTCCTAAAATTAAAAAAAATGCACTAGTTTCAGCCTGCAACACTACATCATGTCTAGTTTTTCTGACAGCGCTAGCTGACAGAAAGGAGAGGATCTCCAAAAAGAGTGACAATCAGAATTGCTTAGTGGGGAGACCACAGGTAGAGAAAACCTAGGCGCAATAAAACGCGCAACAATTAATTGGGATAAATCCTTTTATCTCTCTTCTGTGATCCCTCACAGACAATATTCCTGCCTACTAGTAGTCTTTTTGGTATAGTTCTGGCAGGTGGATGAGGAAGTCCTGCCTGCACAGGTGAGGCACATTTTTTTGTTAAACTGCAAGCGCTGCAGGGATAACGAGGTGTCCTAACACACTGGCTTCCTTCCACTGCGGCAGAGCCTTGGCAGGTGCTTTCTATTCAGGTCCATGCCCAGGTCTAGAACTGTGCTTGGCTGCACAGCGGCAGCTCTTCGGTGTTGTGCCAACAGTAAGAGTTTTATCCTGTTTCTGCGTCCTTGCAGCTGAGTTAATTGCAGCAAGCTTTTAGGGTCTCACTTCATCAAGTGCATTCCTAAATGTGCTTCTGTGCAGCAGTGTAATTAGGAGAATGCCCTGACATGCTTTGTTGAATAGAAATTATTTTCTGTGTACATCTGAACTCCGTTTGCCTGAATTTTATGGTCAGCTTCCATAATAGAAGAGAATGAAGGAAGTGGCTGTTAAGCATCAGTTGGGTTACTGATTGTTTATACAAACAGTAACACGTTTATCTTTTTAAGATAATTCTAAGCATCTCTATTGCCTCATGGTTTATTAACTGTGTCTTTCCAAGTATTTTCTTCACAGAGCAGGACTGTATAAACCGTTAAAGCGGCCTCTGGCATGTTTCAGGGGACAAAATATCCTCAACTGGAGGAAGAGGTGGGGAGTGGGCAGAGAAATCTTGAATGAGGTCACCCACCAGTAGCATGAAAACTTCCTCAGGCAGTCATGGATCTGAGGCTTCCACCTCCTCAGTTGAGCCAAACATCAGTTCAGCTGTTGGTTTAGCCAAATCCAAACTGAAGGCGTGGGAACCTTGAAGTGAAGAGATAAAGCAAAATTAGCATTCTGGTGGTGACCAGAATGTGCCTTTATATATGACTAAGAATAAATATAAAACATCTTATTTTTGTATAATAAGTCCAGAAGAACTAAATCTGAACCTTGTGTATTTCTGTGCGTTTTTAGGGTGTACATCTGTTTTATTTGTTTGGTAACTGCAGTAAGGTTTTCTTAAGGATTTGTGGAACAGGTCACAGCACACAAACTTTTTGAGATCTTGAACATAACAGCTCTGCAGATCTATTCCTAAAGCAGTAAAAGAATTTCCTTATAGGTAAACATTAAATGTGAGGGGTTTATTTGTCTCTTTACAATGGATAAATGAAAACAGAACAGGTAGTGTATACGCTTCAGGAACAGCTCACAGAAGAGGTCACTAATACATGAAAGTCATTTACATAGCTACTTATTAAAGACAGCATTAGAAATTGTAGTAAATACTGGTTTTGGGGGTCTTTTTTTGATGTTCAGGAGCTTGAAAAGATAAATTAGTTTTCTACTTGAATGACCAATGCTAGCTGGACTGAGTTTTCTGTCTCTTATAACTCTGTCCAGGCTATCTGAGTATGTTGGGGATTAAAAGCAGCATGTTTTTCTGCAGTGCTTTATATAAAATGAGTTAACCATAAAAAGTGCTGAAAGAGTATTAGTAAAGTTAAAAAGAGCTCAAAAATTAGGAAAGAGGGAAGCTAAGGTGGCCTCCTGACCCTAGTTTGACCTTCCCTGTGCAAGGGGTACCAGGGAGGCTGCAGTTTTGTGGCAGCCCCCTCTGCCTGCATGCCCTGCTGTGTGCACCTGAACAAGCTATTCGGTGCATTCTTCTGACCTGGATCAGCCTTTCCCACAGTCTTAGTTCCTGCTCTCTACTCAAATCCTGCCTGAAGAAAAAACTAATTTTCTTCTCAGAATTTTCTCTAACCTTAGCTGAGCACTTTGGAGACACAAGTTTTGTTTCATAAAGGTCATGAGGTGAGGAGTGTTATCCCTAGTTTGTAGTTGGAAGGCTGGAGAAAGGATGGGGAGAAGCTTCAGAACCAAAGTATCTGTTCATAGTTGGGCTTCAAATTGTGAAGTGCTTGAAAAAGCATTTATGTGTACGTGTGCCTATGTATGTGTGTGCGCACAAGGGTTCTTTATGAAGCACATATGCATATTTGGTTTTGACAGATGGGTGCACACACATGCGCACAACCTATAAGTGATGCATGAAGCCACTGCAGAAGTTTCATAGCTTTTCATTGTACACATCCAACTTCTCAAACAGACAGAAAAATAACTTTTCATCCAAGCATCTTTGTAATGCCACAGAGCTGATTCATAGTGGTGTTTTTTGGGGGGGAGTTCGGTTTCCTTCAACTTACAATAATTAATTTTGCAATGGGAGAATTCTGCTAAGTGTCTTGTTTGCTTAGCCTTTTAGGGAAGGAAAGATGGGGAGAGGAGGAGAAAGGAAGTGTACATCTTACCACATCATTAAATTGATTTGCCTATGGAGCATGTTCCCACAGATTTATATGACCTAACTGAAAGCAGTGGTAAGATCTCATCCTAAAAATACATTGTAATCTTGGAGGAGTATTGAATGTTGCCAACAGATTTGATGCAGTTGTTAACTGCAGAGGAAGAGTCAGTGATGAGAATCACTGCGTATTTCTAAAAGATGCTAGGAAAGATCCTGGAAATACATTTCAGTAAACCTCTTTGGGGTGGTGGTGGTGCTTTCTTGAAGTGCTGAACACCTAGGAATACTGGACTTGTCAGTGAGTATGATATTGAGGAAGAGGCTCTTTCATTTTTTTTTAAAGGAGTAGGTAGGCACATGGGTAATGTGTCTACTTTGATTTTTCAAAAGAAATGTAACAAGGTCCATTACCAGAAGCTATTAAAGAAATTAATCTACCATGGAATAGAAGAGAAAACTCTTTATGTGACTAAATAAGAAGAAAGATAAAAAAGGCAGGAATTAATGGTCCATCCTCAAGGTGGAGAAAGGTCACAAGTAGAATCTCAAGGGATCACTTCTTGTGCCTGTGACATTCAAAATATTTGTGATTTGGAAAAGAGGGTAAATTGTGAGGTGATCCATTTGATGATGACACTAAGTTATTCAGGGTAGAATTAATAAAGGCAGACTACGAAGAATTTCCGATGGATCTTTCATACTGATTAACTGGAGATAAAATTGCAGGCAAAAAATGATGTAGTAGAGGCAGCGTACATGGGAGAACCACAAAATAAATTAATTTTGTCTTGGGGTATATGGTGATACTGTGAGTAGTGTCTAGATTCTCAGGACTGAGACCTTCGGAATTAATAGCTCTGTGAAAACATAGGTTCACTAGTGCCAAGAAAAGTAGTGTTAGGGATTATTAGGAAAGGAGTGGGGAAGAAGATGTAGAACATAATTGTACCACTGTGTCAATTACGGACTTACCTGTATGTGTGAACACTTCCTCATAAGAAGTATATAGCAGAAATTTAAGAGTTCATGGTGAGTGTTTTGCGTATGACGTGACTCCTGTAGTAGAAATGACACGCTAAGGTAGAACTTTCTGGTGTAGAAAGAAGATGCCTGGAGGCTCTGACAGTGCTCTGTGAAGTCTTGAGTAGCTTGGAGAGGATGGATGAGGAATGGTCTTTCATGATGGGACCTCAAGTTATCAAATGAAACCGGCAGGCTTCAGGCACCAAGCAAACCAAATCTATTGTCTCCTGTGTTCTGTTGCACAGTGTGGATCCTGAGAGCCTACAAAGGTTCAAAGCCAGCAAGACACTTCACTATGGATAACTCATGAAGTGACAAGGACCTTAGTCTTGTATTTGTGGAGGTGGTGGTGAAACATTGTCTTGGAAAAGTATCGCCACATGCTCTTCTGCACTCTACATCCTTTTTTGATGTTGTGTTGTAGGTCATGGCTGCTAACTGCTTGAGCTAAAAAGGGTTTTTTTTGGACAGAGACATTCTCATGCTTACATGGCTTCCTTTCCCAGATAAATGAATGTTTATCATCAGACTTAGCCCTGTCCCCTCTGACTTGCTGGTCTCTTGCTTTTTTGTGTCTCTGAGGGCTGCTGCCCCTGTTCCTCTCTTCTTACTGAGCCCCTCTCTCACTCCAGGTTTTCTGGCCTCACTCCCTCCTTTGGCTCACCAAGCGCTACTATCTTGCCCACTTCTTCCACTCAAGTCTCCTTGCCCCCAGGCACTGATGTTTCTTCACCTCTTCTTTCCTTCTGAGTAATCCTCATGCTAGCTTGGCAACTCTCTTTTCTCAGCACGTCCTCTTCTGCTTCCTCTTAGCATCTGCTGTCCAAGCCAGTCTTACTTGTGTCTGCTTCCCAGCTCTTCACCAGCTCTGTCGTGCGTCTCCTGTCATCTCATTTCACATCTCACTTGAAGCTACCTGAGCCAGGCAGAGAGAGACCCTGTGATACTTCCTGGGAGCAACATGATCTGTACTAGCACAAACACAAGGTAGCACTTAAGAGGAAAAAAAAATACCCTTCTGTCACAGCGAAACATGCTCTGGGTTCTGAGCAGAAAGGTGTTTGTGCACGCCTGCCAGTGCTTCATCAGATGTAAAGAAAGGTATAATCGCTTCAACTTAGCTTCTCTTTTATATTTTATTTTTCAACAAATTGCAATAAAATTTGCTTCATTAAAGTGTTCTTGATTATGACTTACAGACACAGATGGAGTGTGGTTTCTGATGTTGCTTTGTTTGTGTTGAAGGGATATCCTGTTGCTCTGTTTGTCAGATGACCTAACCACTGTGAGATAGTCTACTTAAAGCTTAGCTAAGCTAGGATAACTTTGTGTTGTATAACAAAAATGGTCATTGGTTTCCCCTTTGGTGGTATCTGATTAATGTTTTAAATGGTCTTTAATTTTGCTTTTTCAGTAAAAAATGCAGATCTGCGATTCCATGTTTCTTTACAGCTGCATTTAGTTCTTCTTTAAAACAAAAAACCCCAGTAAACCCCCTCCCCAAATCCTCATGATATTTTTTCCCTCTACTATTTCTGTTCCATATGTGGCTTATAACATCAGATGAGATGAAGATTTCTTTAGTCTTTATTTGAAGTACATTCTCTTGTAGACAGAATGGAAGAACATTGTTGTCTTTTTTTTTTTAATGCTGGCATTGTTGCTCTTCCTGTGCATCCAATCCATCACTGCAACTAATAAAACAGAATAATAAAACACAGAATAATAATGTTTCAAGTTTTGAAATCTGAAAGAGAAAAAGCCACTGTAGTGGGCACAACTTTGGGAAGGAGCCTCTTGGCTGTGAGTGATGCTGTTGAAACTGCATTTCCAAAGTCTTCTAAGAGAGCAGGTTAGGCTTGTAACTTGCTTTTTAAAATATCTGTTTCTTGACTGAGACTGCACTGTCCTTTGTCCCACGTGTGCAGGAAATAACAAGCAAGGTGGCAATTCTACTTGACTGTTACTTTGTGCAGAGCAAATGGGCAAATTATTTGGGAATACTGGGGTTAGTGCCTTGGTTTTTGTCATTGAATACGTCCGTTACTGATTCTGGAGTCCACTTGGGTCTGTGAACAGCTGAACCCCCTGTCATTGCATGAAACATAATTAGCCATGCTAATTATGGTATAAACAGCCTCTGGACAAAAGCTGTTATTGTGCACCTTGAGCTGTAAGTTATGTCCATGTTGGTTTTTTAATTGCTTTCAATAGTATTATTGTGTTCGTGTAATGGTGGCCTTGCATTTGAGCTCTATCACTTTGAATTTAAGTTGTAAAGTGATCTCTAGATTTGGTATTTTCTTTATGTCGCAATATTTCCAGAATTACTTTTCGTGAAAAATGTGTTTGTTTTTTAAATACCACTGTAAAATGGTTCTTAATTTGTTAACCTCAGCAACAAAATAGAAAAATACAGATGTACTATAAGCAACAGTATATGTATTTGTTTTTAATCTCCATGTTTGCCACCTTAATTCAAGAAGGCAAAAAACCCCCTGTATTCAGTGACTTAAGTGGTTTTCTGTGAAAGGTATTTTGGCCTTCGTTAAGAGACTTTAGACATTTGTTTGTAAATACGCCCTTACATTCTCATCTTTAGTGGAGAGCCTGGCTTTTGGGGAAAGTTTGTTTCAAGGAGCACATCTGTAACTTTGGAAAAGTGTTTGCAAAATGACTTTCAGTAAGTGTAGGAAAGAACTTGGTTAATTTTCAGAAAAGTATTTCTCATTTAGGGCACGTTGCCCTTCAGGCAAAGAGGACTGATAAAGCTAGTGCTTACGATGTGACAGCGCAGCGCCTCAGCGTTTATCTGCCCTTAAAGGATAAATTGCCCATCACTGGCAACGGGAGGCATGACAGCATTATGGAGCTGTGCTTGAAATCCTGGAAATCGCTGGGGTCTAGTATACGTTTATTTGTCAGACCTTGTCACTGACAGCCTTGGAACGAAGGAGAGGTACAGCTTCACGTAGGCAGGGCTTGTACCCAGCAGCATCCCCATGAAATGGCAGGCTGGGAGTCAAGGGCTACAAGGCAGCGTCCATGGAGCTGTGCTGGGATGACACCAGCCATCTTCCCACTGGACTGATCTCTGCACTCCAAGTGTGTCCCTAGGGAAAAAATTACAGCACTTCATGCTTGTGTAAACATCCGAAATGTTTGCAAGATGAACGTGCTGACATTTGGAGGTCAAACACGCTTCAACACTTCCAATCCCTTACCCACTAGTACAGGCATCTTTATCATACAAGCAGAAATTCCCTTTGGGTTCCTTCCACTTTCACATGAAAGCTTATACTCATGGTCGATGCTAAAAACCACAGGAGACGTTTTGTGTTCAACTGTGGGGATTGTTTTTCTTGCAGAAAACTTCTGCAATGGAAAATATAAATTGAGAATGGTTATACTCGATTTTGTAAGAACAAAGCATCCATTAACCGTCTAGGAATTCAGAATGGTTTTGATTAATCTGTGTAGATACTACATTCTCTTTGAGACTGGAAAAGCAAGCTATTGTTAGTATGCTTCTCATGGGATGAGTGGCAACAAAAAATGAACTTTCTCATGCAGTTCTATTTGTGTGGGTTTTGTGGGGGTTTTTGGTTTTTTTTTTAAATAGAACCATCACAAATTCTCTCAGTTGTTTCTTTTGATGACTTGTTTTGGGGGGATTTTTTTTTTTATTTGATTGGTTGGGCTTTTTTTTAAGTTTACTTCTCTTGAAGCTCTTCAAATTGAGACCCATGTTTTGTCAACAGCACTGAAAACTGGGAACCAAGTGGACTACTACTAGGAGCCCTCCATCCAACCCCTCTTCCAAAAGAAATGGAACAGTAGTGCGTGTGTGTGTGTGTGTATACTTATATATATATTTAAGGAACCACTTTCACTGCATGTGAGATTGTTGTGCTTGGAAAGCTGCGTGAAAGAGGTCAGGATGGGAGTGGATGGTCTGAGCAGCTGCTAGCTTTGTCCTGGGAAGCTGTGGGATTTGTGATGGCGAGGCACTGTCTCCTCTGGAGCAAGCTGTTCCTTCCTTCCTACTGTCATCTGCCTGTCTGCCAGTCTTGTCTGGCCTGTTAGCACAGGGGGTTTCTCAGGTTTCTGTAGTTAACTCATTCTTGTTGTTATAGGAAGCTAAAGGAAGAACAACTATAGTACCCAGGGGTGGGGTAGGAACACACTGGCATTCATTTACCAAAGCAAGCGTCTGATGGGATTGTCTGGGTGGGATTTTTTTATCTTATGCGTTTGTTTTGTTTGAAAGGGACTTTTCTCTGCTTTTGCCTTAGTTGGACTAAAAAATGAAGAAATGTGCCAGTGTAGGGGAGTTACAAAGTGATGGAAGTGAAAAATCTGGTTCTGCAGATTGCACATGGCTGGTCATGCATGGCTTCCTAGACTTGATCTATTTATGTGCAGATCATACCAGCATAATACTTAATAATATCCACAGCCTGCTTGTTAACGAAAATAAAGCTAATAGCTTTAACACTTCATTAGCTTGAAGAATTGCTGCTGATTTACTGATTACAGGATAGTCTTTCCTCATGAGTGGTTTCATATGTATTAAATAATATATAAGCAGTTCTGCATTTTGCTTTTGCTTTGGATTTAAACTTTATTCAGACACTTTGAACTTTCTTATTGACCTCCAAGTTGAGAAATAGTACTAGGCTATTTTAGTATGTTCGGAATCACATGGAAACTTTTCCTAATGATCACTAAGGGAACTTAAAGGGGAATTTGTTCCAGTTAAGTATGTTAACCTGAAGCTAAAACAAAGTACTTTAGGTTCAGTAGAACATATGAGTATGCTTCCAAAAAACCAAAATTATAGTCATAACCTTTCTTCTTAAACTGCTGAATTTTTGTTGTTTTCTACCCAGGATTTTTTGTGTGTTCCTAAACAAATGAAGAATTGATAGGTAAGAGCTGTATCTTAGTTCTGTACTCAAGCTGATGTACTTAACCTGGCCATTAAAAATGCTTCCTGACTATTCCATTTGAAATGCTGAAAGATAGCAAAAACCTGTGCTAGGGATAATGAATGAGGATCATGATTACTGGAAATTATTTACTTTCTGCATTAATATGTTTGATCTTTAACTCCCGATGGCTTTGTCAGTAAGTTCTTGATGTGTAAAATATTTAAGTTACTCTATTTTTTCTATTAGATCATTGCAACTAGGCCAACAGAAAATTGAATCATAACAACTTGATATCAAAGTTAATTTTGGTAACACATTAATTTTGGCTTTGTAGTAATACTGGCTTCTTTTTCTAGAAGATACTTGAGTGAATACATAAGCAGTGTCTGTTTCTGAGGAAGTCATCCTCCATGCTTTGAAGAGACTGGTTTTTATTTTGGTTTTTCCCTTAGCTGTTCGTCATTGAGCTGGTCTTATACATGATGTGTTTTCATACCTTTTTATGATAATTTAACCTAGGATGCAATTTCTGAATATGTTATTTTGTCAAGTCATTCTGTTCCCCTCGTGACTGTTCTAATCTGTTACAAGATTATCAATCATTTAGGATTGGCTCTCTGTGACTACAGCTGTTTGGAACCAGTCCACCCAAACCCTTTTGGAAAAGGACTGACTTTGACTTACTGTTTTTATGATACTTAACACAGGATCATCCTACTCTATGACTGAAAAGCCTCTATTTCACCTTAAAGTACAAATGAGAAATTATCAACAGCATGCACATGAGTCGACATCTGGAGTTGTTTCCTTTTACCTGTTTTCTGGGATTTGTTTATTCAGTCTGCACTAAATATGTGATAGGGAAACTCCTTCCCTTTGCATACTGTGGACTTTTTTTGTATGTGTGTAGTTTTCTTTTTTTGGACAACAACGTTCAGGAGTATTTCCTTCTTACAGTGAAATCCCTCTTAAGTTCTGTAATCAACTTCAAATTCAGCTCCCTGTGTACCAGGCTAAGCTTGACTTACGTAATTTTTCCTTTAGTTTGGGAGGAAATTAGGTCTTTTGGACAGGGTTTTCAGCTGATGGTACCTGTACCTGCCATTAGGAGACCAACAGCCATCTGTGAACACTTTGCTGGAGGAGAGTTGGAGGAAGCACTCACAGGTTGATGGATCTGGGTTTGTCTTTCTGCTCTGTGTCCTTCAGCCTTACTCTTGCAGCTCATCTCAGTTCAGCAAAGTTTTGGTGAACTGTGTGCCCGAGCTAACTAAATAAATTATCCCAAATTTGCCTTTCAGTAAGGAGTGTCTCAAAACCCAGGTCTCTGATCTTGCTGATGGCATGGTCTCAGATATGGTAATGCTGGCAGGAGACCAGGCTGAGGGGTGCAGCTGAGGGAGAGGAGAGCATGGAACCACTCTTTTTTGAGGGAAACATTGACCTAGATTTGCATAAGCCAATCCAAAATGTTTACAGTATTCACAATTTTTTTGCAAATGGAAGCTCCCATGCTCATCAGTGGCCCATGACTTAAAGGGGAACCCAGAGTGGTTTTTTGCTAGTTGTCTTTGGTTTTATAATTTTAAATACTGGGTTGACACTGAAAATAGAGAATATAGCGTGTGTAAATCAGAGTCGTATCACTATTGTGGAGCACTGGAGTGATAAATCTTTTGTGTTTACTTTCCTGCTTCAGTTTTTGGAAAAAAAGAAAGGCAAATTCCAGTCTAGTTATAGTGTGAACTTCCCCTCCACATGCTTTTACTCTGTTTTATAAATCATAAATATTTTGATATATCACTTAGTTAGTGTGGGAAACAAGGTTTTTACATTGACTTGATTGAATCTTAATCTAACTTTTTTTTTTCCTGTAGCCTACCCAGAACCTTTGTAGTACTTCATTTGTTCTCCTTTATGAACTACCAGTGATCGCACAAGTTAATCTGGCATGTCATAAAGGAGTAATACTGAAGTCTCATATACCTTTCCTTTTTGTTAAACTTCCTAAAATGATAGGCAGCTGTAGCTTTATTTCAATTTTCAGTTATGTAACTGCCCTCATAACTTACAAAATGTTTCCTGTGTCAAGGTGTTTCAAGAGTAACTTTTAAATTGTAATAAAAGTGGAAGGTGTAATTTCAAGTTAAACTCTAATGTATTCTTTATTATGTATGAGCAATTGGCTGTGTACAGTTACTGTTACCTGGTCTGTTACAATAGAGTCAATTTACAGCAGGTTTTTGTACCTTATCAGAGGTAAAGCTCTTAAGAAAAATGTGCTCTAAAATATCATGTGCTCTGCTGAGGCCAGCTAATTTACGTAAGGGCATTGGAGAAGTAGGAGGATGCCTTCTGAGCCTCCTGAGTGCTTCAAGGTGCCACCTCTTTGCCTTTTTCCTCTTCCCTTCTTCCAGGGATATGGCTTGCAAGGTGTCTCTGAGGTTGCTCGTTGCCCAAAAATCCTGTTATTGTCAACTGCATGTCCACAGGAGAAAGTATGAACAGTGTCTTCACTGTGTTTTAGCCTGTGTGCCACACCAGGAATGTGGGCTAACTCATGCCCAAGCAAACATTCCTCTTTGAAGTTGGTTGTTGGTAGGTTATATCTTCTTGTGACACTGATGCCTAGAAGTACCTCTTTTTTCCTCTCTCTTTTTGTTTGTTTTGTTAGTAGAATTTCACATTCTCTCAAGATTTCTGTTTATCACGTGACAGCTGTTGCTGTGGATAAAATAGGGTAAAATAGCACCTTTGGGGAAAACCTGCTAAAGAACTTATTGATGTTGCCTCTCATTTGGCAGAACTGATTTTTTTGAAGTACTGCTTCAGGCAAAGTGCTTGTTTTGTTGAATTGGGACGTTAGCTTATTTGACTGTTTTATCTGACGTGGCAGGCTCAGATCCATGAGAAAGAATGGTCATGCTGCAGTAAATGTTTGAGTACCTTCCCTGTTCCAGCAAACACCCCTGAGAGGGTCCCACCTTGAACCTTTTTCACATGGGACGCAGCCATGGTCCTAAGCCTTGGTTAGACAACAGAGTCCAAGCACTGTATCTAAGAAAAAGAGGTTTTAACAATGACAGTCTGTACAAAATTCCTATCTGAGTAATTAAATCCTAATTAGGTGAATTTTTTCTTGTTAGTGATTTGGGTTCAAAAGCAACCAAGCAAGG
The DNA here is from genome assembly GCA_013400615.1 of Syrrhaptes paradoxus. NCBI lineage: Eukaryota > Metazoa > Chordata > Aves > Pterocliformes > Pteroclidae > Syrrhaptes > Syrrhaptes paradoxus. Next base: position 111,542 of record VZTO01004801.1, on the reverse strand, counting down.
AGGCACTTGTCCTGTTTGGTCAGCCCTGGCCTGAGTATGTTAGGAGTTTATTGACAAGGTGTGTCCTCTGCCGGACTTTGAGGACCTTTGAGAGGTGAGATCTGCTTCCTGGACAGTTAGAGCAGAGGCACTTGTAGGGGAAGAGGCAGCACCACGAGCAGACATTGTGCTGGTTCACTCTTCTGTGTATATCCTCTATTTTTAGCTACCAACACAGCCTAGTGAGCTATCAGGAATGCTGCCTTATTGCTGACATCAAAGGAACTGCACAGAGTGACGTCATTTTTCATCTACCACTTGGAAAATTTTTGTTCCTGACTAATTACTAACCTGTCCTTTAAAGCTGATGTTTTTCCTGGTGTTATATGTGACTCTGTCCTAATGGAATTTGGGTTCTCCTGGGCAGTGCCCATGAAACACTTAGGCCAGCTTACTGTTTTCTCTCTGGGGGAACTCGTAAGATGCATTTCAGCTCATATATTTATATACATTTCTCAAGCATGTAGATAAAAATATATAATGTACTTACTTTGATTTCTTTAATATCATTCTTGTGCTGTCCTACACACTTGGGACAGATGCTTTGCCCTTAGATTTTTTCAGTGATGGTTCAGCTAAACACTTTTGACTAGGGGCAAAAGTCTGCAAAAGATTTTGTATTGAAAAATAAGCTTTTGTAGATCTTTCAGATGCATTGCAAAATGTTCTATTCCAGTAGTTGATCTTGATTTACTCAATCTAATATGGTCATCCTTGCTGTAGGCCTACATTATGATATATTTACTGTTCTTGTTGAGTTTAATGTCGTCTTTACTGTTGCTCATCTTGCTTTAAAATCCATTTACTCTCTCAATTTTTTTATCTGTTGATGTGTTAGACACTAGACAGTGTTTCTAAGCATAAAGTCTGTGCAAATAGCAAATATTGTTTTATTGTCCTCAGTATTTGCATGTAACATATTGTATGTATTACTTTTTTAGATAGGATTCAGTTCTCAGTAGAATGTGATCATGTTATTCCTGACTTGGTTTCTGTCCACAATGACTCGGGTATAGGAAGAAGAGAAAATAAATAAAACAAGTTTGAATTAATCACCTGGTAAAATATGATCATCTTCTGTCAGCTCTTGGTAACTACTGCTGTGTTCACTGAGTTTAATTGCTGCAATGAGAACTGGAGAGGAACAGTTTTGTTTATAAAGTAAGCAGTTTTTTGTAGGTAGTAATATTTACATTAAATATTTACATGGCATTGCACATTCACATAAATTGTTGACTTTCACTGAATGCTGAAAGCATGCTACACTGCCCTCAGGGTTATTGGGTACTCTCATGGGAGGGTTAGTGACAATATCGATCTTTTACCTTTTAGTTAATCGGAGCAACTCAGCCCCATTGTTGGAAGCAGTTATTACTTTCACTTCCTCCTTCAAATGGCATGTGGAGAGCTGGGTCTTGGTGAACAGGATGTCAGTATGTGTAGTGTTAGAAGCCAGAAATTGCATTTGCATTTTTTCTAAGCTATTTTCTAATTTCTGCAGCAGGTCCAATAAAATTATATACCTAGTAAGACAGGTGATTTGTCTAATCTAGTGTACTGTCTTCCTCATTAGGCAGTAGAAGGTGGTAGGAGAAACCTGTTCTGGGAGCAGGAGACGTGTGTGATACTGAGAGTGTGCCTCTGTCTGTCCATTAAGTTGACTCAGCTATCACCCTTGTTTGGGATAGATAACAGAAAGCTATTCAGATAATCTTCTGTGATCATACAAAGGTGCCTGTGAACTAGGCAAGGCACCACTTTCTGGATGATCCTATAGTTTGCAACAACTTAAAAAACCCAAACAGTAGGTCACACCAAGGGTATAGAATAATGATGTTTTGAAGGCCACTGTGACTGAAATAAAGTCAAGGTCTGTTGCAGCTTTTTTGTTGTTGTTGTTGTTCACTAGCACATGGGGAGGTGGAGGAGACTTAAGAGACACATAGAATTGTGGGGTCACTCATGTTGGAAGGGACCTTTGGAGTTCCTGAATCCAATTTGCTGCTCAAGGCAGAGCTGATACTGAATTTTGATTGGCTACTTGGGGCTTTGGCCAGTCTGGTCTTGAAAACCTACAAGGACAACAGATCCTACAACCTCTCTTAACATCTTTTTCCCTATGCTTAATTATGCTTGTGATTTGCCCCCTCCCCCCCCCCGCCCCCCCCAACCCTCTTAGATCTAGTAAGAACCTCTCCTGTTTCAAATTGTGGCCGCTTTCTCTACCTGCAGTGCAGCGATGTGAAGCAGTTCGCTCTGTTGTCTTGATGATGTCTCTATGAGCAGCAAGTATTGGGTCCCTTGAAGCCATTTCTTCTCCAGGCCAAACAAGTCCTACTTTCTCACTCTCTCCTCGTGGGCCAAGTTCTCCAGCCCCCTCTACCATCCTCTGCTGAACTCATTCTAGTTCATCAATATCTTTCTTGTAGTAGGATGCCCAAAGCTGGGCAGAGTATTCTAGATGCAATCTAATGAGTGACAAGTAAAAGGGTTTAATCACTTCTATCAATCTACTGTATGTGCTTCTGTTTGTACAGCCCAGGACACCGTTGGCCATCTTTGCTGTCAGGACACACCGTTGCTTGTGCTCAGCTTGCTGTTGGCCCCAGCTGAACCTTTTTTGCAGAGCTGTTCCCTAGTTTGCCTGTCCCCAGCCTGTAGCATTCTCAGGGCTTACTCTTTCCCAGGGGTAGGACTTGGCATTTGTACCNCTTGTTTGGGATAGATAACAGAAAAACAAGCTATTCAGTTAATCTTCTGTGATCATACAAAGGTGCCTGTGAACTAGGCAAGGCACCACTTTCTGGATGATCCTATAGTTTGCAACAACTTAAAAAACCCAAACAGTAGGTCACACCAAGGGTATAGAATAATGATGTTTTGAAGGCCACTGTGACTGAAATAAAGTCAAGGTCTGTTGCAGCTTTTTTGTTGTTGTTGTTGTTCACTAGCACATGGGGAGGTGGAGGAGACTTAAGAGACACATAGAATTGTGGGGTCACTCATGTTGGAAGGGACCTTTGGAGTTCCTGAATCCAATTTGCTGCTCAAGGCAGAGCTGATACTGAATTTTGATTGGCTACTTGGGGCTTTGGCCAGTCTGGTCTTGAAAACCTACAAGGACAACAGATCCTACAACCTCTCTTAACATCTTTTTCCCTATGCTTAATTATGCTTGTGATTTGCCCCCTCCCCCCCCCCGCCCCCCCCAACCCTCTTAGATCTAGTAAGAACCTCTCCTGTTTCAAATTGTGGCCGCTTTCTCTACCTGCAGTGCAGCGATGTGAAACAGTTCGCTCTGTTGTCTTGATGATGTCTCTATGAGCAGCAAGTATTGGGTCCCTTGAAGCCATTTCTTCTCCAGGCCAAACAAGTCCTACTTTCTCACTCTCTCCTTGTGGGCCAAGTTCTCCAGCCCCCTCTACCATCCTCTGCTGAACTCATTCTAGTTCATCAATATCTTTCTTGTAGTAGGATGCCCAAAGCTGGGCAGAGTATTCTAGATGCAATCTAATGAGTGCCAAGTAAAAGGGTTTAATCGCTTCTATCAATCTACTGTATGTGCTTCTGTTTGTACAGCCCAGGACACCGTTGGCCATCTTTGCTGTCAGGACACACCGTTGCTTGTGCTCAGCTTGCTGTTGGCCCCAGCTGAACCTTTTTTGCAGAGCTGTTCCCTAGTTTGCCTGTCCCCAGCCTGTAGCATTCTCAGGGCTTACTCTTTCCCAGGGGTAGGACTTGGCATTTGTACCTGTTGAATTTTATGAGGTTCCTGTCACTCACTCCTCCAGCCTGTCTAGGTCCCTCTGAATGGCAGCCCTTTGTGCAAGTATGTCCAATGCCCCTCCAGTTTGGGGTCATCTGCAGACTTTTTGAGGGCATGTTCTGTCTTCTCCGTATCATTGATAGAGACATTAAAAAGCCACAAGTGCCAAAATGACACCCTGAGGTATTCTACTAATTACTTCTTTGAGGTGTAGTACAACCATGAGCCATTGAACTCAACAGCACAGTCAGTTTTTCACCCAACTAGTTGTCCATCTACCCGAACCATAATACCTCAACTTGGATACAAAGATGTTGTGAGAGGAAGATGGTGTTGAACTCCTTGCTAAAATTAAGGTAGACGGTATCTATTTCTTTGTTCTAACTCGCTGATCTTGCCATTTCATTCTAGGAGGTAAGTCAGGTTGATCAAGCATGATTTACCTTTGTTAAATCTCTTCAGGCTCTTGCAAATCATAATCATCTCCGTGTGCCCAGAAATGGCTTTCAATCGCTTTTTCATGGACTTGATCCATTATTTTCCCAGAAATGGAAGTGAGGCATACTGGCCTGTAATTACTTGAAGCATCTTTCTTGTAATGTGGTTGCAGCTTCTGCCTTTCTCTAGACATCAGGAACCTCTCCCAAACTCCGCAATCTCTCAAAGATGTGTAAATCGGCCAGGTTTTGCTTTGAACCTTGTATTGGAATCTGGTTTATAAATCAGATTACTTGAAACTTTTGACCACAGCAACTTTCTTTGGAAAACCAGTATATGATAGCTGTAGATGAGTTTCAGGGAGTCCTTTACTGCCTTAATACATAAAAACATGAATTACTAGCCATTCAGAGCTGTCCTTATGTGAAGAAATGACAGTGTTTCAGTTGTCCATTGCTTGTAAATAGTGTTTTATTTCTAAAAAGTGGTGCTCACTGAATGCAGAATGTAATGTTGCATTTAGTCTACCTAACTGCTTATCTCCTAGCTTCCTTGAATTGCCGTGCCCGTGTTGGCTCTTCTCTTTCTCCCAAGCTTTCCTATCCTAGCTGCCTTGTAGCTGAGCTGCCAGACCATGCTGCCATCCTTCCTGAAAGGTGAATAAAGCTTTTCTCTGTATAGAGCAAAACAGCGTTTTGTCAGGTAGTCGTTAATCTGGTTACTTGTAAACTTCGCAAAGCCTGGAAGTGTGGTTTTTTTTTTTTTTTTTAATTTTAATTTTCCCTGTGTTGCTGGTAATACAGCCAAGTCCTTCACCACAGGTGGTAACAATTTGAGTGGAACTTTGGTCACTGCAAATAGAATATCCGGGGCTCAGTGGTGTTATGGGAAGTGATTGCTTAGGCTGTTAATAATCAGCAAGGTATTTCTGCTAAATTGATCTTCAGTTGCTGTTTATGAAGTTAGTTATTCACTCATCAAAGCCTTTGCACAAAGTGGTGTTGCAGAAACAATTACTGCCTGAACTTGGTTGCATAGTGGTTTCTGTTCTTTGCCAGGAGAAAGAGAGCAACAACTGAATTAAATCACGGCTGAAGTAAAAAGAATCCAATTTTTTATAAAGAATCATGCAGTACGAAGCTGTTTAGGAAGGGGAAAAAATGCACAAAACTGAAGTAAACATTTCCTTGTTTAAGATGTGGTATAGTTCTCATTGGAATCCTAGCATTTGAAATGGCTTTTAATGACCAAACCTTAAAGGTGTCTGTAGCATTTTCATTCTTTCCACTTAATCTGTATAGGTTTATGGTCATTACTTGCTCTAGACATTAGTGACTAGTGGGGCCTTTTCCAAGCCTTACTTCTATTGCCAGATGCTTTACCCCAGTTACTAAGGATAGCCCATGAGAAACATCTCATTGTATAATAATACCAAACACAGTGGGATTACTGGTCCCAGTTGTGCTGGATTGTTTCCAAGAATCCTGTCTTTGTGCCATCACACTATTTGATTGGTGTCTTTAGCAAGTCACTAGTACGAATGTATAGGCATTAATGAATCAATCTAATTACTGTATGCAGTTTCCATTTCAGAGCCCATTTTCCAAGGACATCTTATGTAATAAAGTGCATTATGTGTCACTTCAGCCAGAAGAAGGGGCGAAATTTTAAACTGCTTGAAGATTTGTAGTTGTAGATCTTGCTGCAAAACATTTCTGCTGCCTGCTGTGAGGGAAGGATCAGAACATAACAACTGACAGGCAGCGTGTCATGCATCTCTGCAGCAGCAGAACATGATGCTACTAGCTGGAGTGTTAAAATTCCTGCATTTGGTAGCATTCATGAAGCATAATCTGTTTTGAAATTCAGCCATATTATAGCTTATAAAACCCTGAAGGCAGCTGGGGGAAAAATAAGACTCACAAAGTAAGATTTGGAATATATCCACTTTTGAGAAATATCATTAAGTTATATTTGGTATTTATATATAAATATAAGGAAGAGAATTAAAATGGGTCCTGCAGTATCAGTCATCTGTATTTATCAAATCATGGTGTGCAATTTTGTTAATAATTTATGAAAAGTTTCTTAGAATTTTTTTTTTTAAAGCTGATAGCTTTTGTTCTCTTTCAACATTTTTGGAAAAGCAACTTCATTAAAATCTTACTGAATACAGGGAAGAGTGAATGTTACCTTGAATAAGGTTGGGAATGGTTAATTACTTTCCTACTTTAGATAAACTATTTAACATACAGATGGAAAACAGTTAAAACCAAACAAGCAGGATTTCTCTGTGTTTGTTATCTAACTAGTGCTGACTGGTGTTCCTTGATGGGGAAACTATTATGGTGCAACAGATAGCCCTGAAGAGGTCTAGCACTCACACTTAAAACTAAAAAGCTCCTGTAAGTTAAGAAGTGCTATGGGGAACGTTACATGTTGATCCTGTATCATAAAATGAGGAGATCACACCTCCTCAACTTTTCCTTAGCGTTCTTCTTTCCGTGTTGTGATTGCCAAAGACACACCCTGGCACATGGGTCTCCAGCTCTGCACGTGAATTTAGAGCATGGGAGAGGCAGGCAGTTTCCCTGCCAGTGGCAGGGGTGGGAGCTGGAGGACTAGTTGATGGGAAAATGTGACTGAGTGGTACCCAGTGCAGCTCTCCTCATTTCTGTCACCTGCCATGGGAACCAAGGGCACTTGACAAGGATCAGCAAGTGACCTGTGCTGACTTCCCACAAGCAACTTCTCCTGTGACAGGCTTTTGTTTGATGCCTGATTCATGCTGTGCTCTACTATTTATTGAATGTCCCACCTGGCAGTGATGTGAGCAGAACTCCAGAGAGCTCATCAGTCATGAAGAGGTGTGTAATTGGGAGAGGACTTAAGTACATGAATACAAGGAATAAAGGGAATCTCAGAAAAGTCGGAAGACTAAAAGGCAGGAGGCAATTAGTATTTTGAGAGGCACACACACACACAAAATCAAAATGTACTTTAGATAAAAAAGAGACTGAAAATGAAAAGAATTATTTTAAGCAAAATAATTCTCCCCACTTGAGGTTTTTTCTTGGTATCACTGGTTTGGTTTTTTTTGGTGGGAGGTGCTTCAGCCCTCTGATAATTTTCGTGACCCTCC
>VZTO01004801.1:64439-104077 GCA_013400615.1 Syrrhaptes paradoxus | reverse complement strand
CAACTGTCTGGGAGAGCAAGATGAGACTGAGACAGGGGGAGGCAACCCAGAGAGAGTGAGAGAACTTCTGGCCAGACTCTCATCTATATACTGGGCATGACATGCATGATGTGGAATAGACCATTGGCCAATTGGGGTCTCAATCCTAAACCTGAGGCCGAATCCTAGGCTAGTAATTGGGGCTGTGCTCCCTTCCAGCTTCTCCTGCACCTGCAGACACTGGCACAGCAGAGAAGCTGAAAAGTCCTGGCAAAAACTATAAACATCAGCATGCTATCAGCCTTCTCCTCAGCACAGATCCAAAACATAGCTTCTCACTAGCTACTATGAAGAAAATTAACTCTTTCCCAGCCAAAACCAGGACAGAATGAAATAGGTCTGGTCTTGAGGTGATACATGGTCCTTTACAAAGAAAACCTATGGCTGCCATGTGTCTGAGGCCAGGATAGTATTCCTGTTTCCTTCTCTTGAGCCTTCCTGAGTTAGTGAGTCCAGATAGTGTTGTTTCATTGATCACTGGTGAAGGGGTTCTTGGAAAAAAATGCCTCCTTAAGAAAACCTTTGTTTCATCCAGTTCCCCAAATTCTTTTTGGTGTCTGTGATGGTATACTTTGTATTTTACCTGGTTGACTCAGCAGCTAATGACTTTGAGGTGCTGGGACATGCTCAATTATGGCTTTATTAGCTAAGTACTGTGAAAAGAAGTGAATGTGGAGAACAAAAGCTCTTTAGTGGATTTAAAACACTGGGTGATGGAGAATTGCTGTCTATTACAGCACTGTCACAAAAAGGAGGATGGGACCAGAGGAAACTTACCTTGGTAAAAGAGGCATTCCCAAATACCTGGAGTCTTTTCTGCTGCACCATTCTGGTAATAGGAAGCCCTCAGCATATGAGGTGGGGTGCAGAAATCTTCATATAAGAATCCTTGGTCCAGTGTTGAGATATTGTTAATGTGAAAAAAATCTGGGATACTAGAAAAAAAAAGCCTCAGGTGGGGAGAATTATTTTGCCAAAATACATTCTTTCTGTCATTTTCAGGCTCTTTTTTATAAAAAGCACATTTGGAGTTTTTGTGTGCATCTCAAAATATCAATTGCGTCCTGCCTTGTAGTCTTTTGACTTTTCTGAGATTCCTGTTTTGATGAAATGAGGCAAAGAATTTTCTTTCCCTTTTGTTTCCCATTCCTTTCACCTCTAGAATCCACACATCACTCTTGACAGGGATGTGTGCACTTCAGTGTGGAAGAAAAATAATTCAGCTGTTTTGAAGAAGAAATACTTTTGAAGAAAACATTTAAGGTTTTGCTTTCCATGATAACTTTCAGGGTCATGGATGGTCAGTATACTGATTTCTTATCCCTTGCTCTTCTTTTCCAGACTGAGGTGATCAGTGCTTTGAGGAACAACATTTTTGTGTTTCTTTTACTGCAGCTTGCTGTAAAAGCCTACACAGGGACAGGCTTTAACAGAATGGCAGCTGGAATGTAACCATAGAATCATAGAATGGTTTGGATTGGAAGGCATCTTAAAGATTGTCTAGTTCCAACCCCTCTACCATGGGCAGGGACACCCTCCACTAGACCAGGTTGCTCAAAGCCTCATCCAGCCTGGCCCTGAACACCTCCAGGGATGGGGCATCCACAGCTTCTCTGGGCAACCTGTTCCAGTGTCTAACCACCCGCACAGTAAAAAACTTCCTCCTAATATCCAATCTAAATCCACCCTCTTTCACCTTATACCCGTTACCCCTTTTCCTATGTCTGCACTCCCTGATAAAGAGTGCCTCCCCATCTCTCCTGTAGCCCCCTTCAGGTACTGGAAGGCTGCTATTAGGTCTCCCCAGAGTCTTTTCTTCTCCAGACTGAACAACCCCAACTCTCTCAGCCTGTCCTTGTGTGGGAGGTGCTTCAGCCCTCTGATAATTTTCGTGGCCTTCCTCTGGACTTGCTTGAACAGGTCCATGTCCTTCCTGTGCTGAGAACTCCAGAGCTGGAGTAATGGCTGGCATGTAACTGGGTCTTCCAGGCAGTTCTGTGTAAACAGCCTTAGTGCACATGTTTTTGTGGAGTAAAAGTGGTGTTATCTTTGAAGGTGCCATTGTCCTTTTTCCCTCCTAATTTTTTTTTCTCCTTACTTGGTTGTGACCCAGGATATGTGAAATAATTTTTACTGTCCCACGATTCTGCTTGGGGAATCCTGACAAAATCTTATTAAATTTTCACAAAACAGTCTCATTAAGCCTCTCACATTTCATATCTGTTCCTTAGAATTTTCTGGTACTGTTCTTTTCTTAAAGATTATTTCTTTCCGTGAATTTTACCAGCTGTTTTCTGTAGATCAAGCAATTTTCAGTTCTTGGATTATTCTGTCCTCATGTTCGAGGAGCCCAGCAGTTCCCTCTGTTAATGCTGTATGCAGAATCAAGCAGTCTTTTCTAACTTGCCTTGGCTTCCAGCACCTTCCAGCTTTTCATTCCCTGCTCTTTTTATAGCAATGCAGAAGGTCTGTTTGAGCTAGACATATTGCTGTCAGTTTAGAATAGGATCTGGAATCCCAAAAAACCCCTGCAAAATGCCCACCAAATGACCCTGCAGCAAGTACCCACAGGTGGCATCCTTTGCCTTATCATCTTTTTTCTTCTGTAAACATCTAAGCTGCAGTCCCCAATGGATTCCACAGCCCTCCAGAGCAGTTAACCGTATCCTGTTACAGATTTATCAAGCAGTACTACTGCAATGATGGAGGGAAAAGTAAAAAAAGGTGCCTCTGTGAAGTCTGGTGGGACTGCAGAAAAGAGACAGGAGGGAAGCAATAAGCAATTAAGCATGGTGTGGGAGGAAGGAAAGAGATTTTTTTGCTTGGGCAGCATCATATAGGAGCTCTGTGACTGAGGCGGGACAGAGTCAAGCTATCCAGAGTGACATGTCTAGACTTTATTATTCTTGCTGTTTCCAATAAATTATGCAGGATTTATAATTGGGAGGGAGGGGGTTATGTCTGTAACAAATACTCTTTTGTGGCAGAAGCTTTGCAGATGTAACCAGTGCACTGAGGAACTGCAAGGGAGAGCAACAAAATCCTGAAAATTTTCAGCTTTCTGAGCTGGACTTTGCAGCCTACTTTTGGGCCTCCTTCTCAGTAAATCACGTTTGAGAGACAGCATTTTAATTTCTGGTGCAGGGCAAGAAAGTTTGCTAGTCTGAGTGGCTGTTGCTTAGAGAAAGCAAACTGAAGGGGAAACCCTTCAGATAGCCTTTTTGGAGTGACCTTTGCTGCTGGCCACACAGTTTACAACTTCCAAGAGGGTGTTTTTTGACTTAGTGGGCCTTTTAGGGAGATGGGGCAGGAGGAGGAATCTCAACATATGAAGTAACCCATGATGCTGAGGCGATGGGCATTAGGACAGTTTTGTTATATTGTGTTAATGAGCAAAGAGAGGGACAGGAAAGGGATTTTACTGTACTCCCAGCAAGATTTGTCCTTGAAGATGAGGGAGACAAATGGGGAAAAAAAAGGAGGGAAGTAAATGAACTTAATGCTTCAGTGAACCGTTGAGGTGCTGCGGACTTTTAATGAATGTTTGTATGCTTTGTCTATAAAGGTGCCAGAATGTGTGATGATGTGTATTTGAATCTTCTTGCATGTAAATAGATGTATCCATTATTGGCGTAATGCATCAAATCTGAATGATACTTTTGTTCTGTCTGGAAAGTAAGACAATTTTATTAGAAAATGCAGTCAGGCAAAAAAGTAGCAAAGTGAGCAGAAATTCAGTGATCTCGTGTATGGTCAAATAGCTCCAGAGGAAGGAGGAAGAAGGTTTGAGAACAACCCTTTTTATATACAATACCTTATGAAATTGAAGATATAATAAACACCATTAATTACTTACAGATATATTTGTTGGTATGCAGTTCATTATTTTAATGCAGACAAAGATACGTTGATGGATTGTGCCTAAAGGATTTTAGTCCTTCAGGCTCCAGAATTTTGTGTGAGGTATTCGGATTTTCCAAAATCACAGTAGAACACATCATATATCAAGACTAGAACTCCTTGTTAGGGTCCATGTGTGGATATTTAGATGTCAGCAAGTTCATTACAGTGGGTTTTCTTTTACCTTAATGCCATGTCCCAAGTACGATTGTACGTTGTGTGCCATTATAGTGTTTGTGAAAAGTACCTTAATTGTCCTGATTTCTCATAATTGTTGTGAGAGCATCAAGATGCAAAGGTGTAGTACAGCTAGAATTAATAGTAAGTTTTTAATCTAATAAAAAAGCTTTGCTTATCCCAAATTGTCACCTTTTGTAGTCTAATAGAGGGATAAATGTTGTGAATAGTGAAAGTGGTTTACTTGGGAGATGTTGCATCAAGGTGTATTTGTTGCTATGTATGCTAAATAACAGAACAATAAACTGGTTTTTAGTGAGTGTACTCTCTTTTCAAGTTTGGTAGAAAGCAGGAAGATAGAAGCATCTAAGGACTTATTTGAAGCAGAAAATGTACTAAAGCAATAGACACAAATGCTGTGGAAATGTCTGTTGGAGAACTACTGGCCTTACTTTCAGATGCTTAAAACATAGTGGATGGCTTTGCTCAAAAACTAATAAACCACCCCAGCTACAGTTATGGGAAAAAGCTTGTTGGAGCTTTGCAAGGATGAAAGGGTCAATACAGAGGCGTCTTAATGGTGTTGGTGTTGGTTTTGGTGGAGCCTCTGGAAGGCAGAAGAGAAGATCTACAGCAGTTCCAGCCTCACGCCCCAGAGATGGCTGCAGAGGTTGTGCTGTCACTTCTGCTCCTGCCCTTCAAATTCAAGTCTGTGTTGCTGTCCCATCTGCTGTGCCATAGGTCTCTTACTGAAATTTGTGCCATAGGTTACAGATAAAATGGCGGAGTGGGGACAGTTTTCTTACAGAACTCTTTTTGGGGGCAGTTTGATGGGCAGGAGTTAATCCTGTTAATCTTCAGAAAAATCTAGATGTTCCAAGCTGTGGATCACAGAAGTTTTTTATTGGCACCCCCTTGTATTTCTCTTGGCTGATGGATGGGTTTTAAGGAGAGGCCTCTAACTTTGGTGTTTGGGATGGGGTCGAAGGAGGTGGTTTCGAGCTTTTAAGGTCAGAGGGGCTTTGGTGCAGCACCAGGCTCTCCACTTTACTGCTGGAGTTCCTGTGTGCATGCTCCTTTGCAGCCTGCCTGTTGCTAGTGTCTGCCCGGGGGATTTTAGCATTGTTGGATGCTGTTCTCAGTGCTTGCAAGTTACTGGGGGAGGAGATACAGTAGAGTGGTATTTGATACCTGATTTTAATATTGGTAATCCTTCATAGGTAATGATGTAAGTAGAAATAATCTCTTATGTGGGCTTTTACATACTTCCTAAATGCTGCTTCTTTCTAACTTCCATTTAAAATTAAATTTAAAATTGGATAAATCTACAAATCTTTTGTTTACTATAGATTTTTAAAATTCTTTAAACTAAACTGAACATCTTTAACAGTCGGGCTTAACATGTCTTGTGCCCAAGTTCTGAGGAAAGCTATGCTATGGGCTGGGGCAGGCATCCATCCTCAGGGGCTGGGCATGGCAGAAACCCTCCTTCAAACCATGTTTTGACAGGCACGGCCTCTCCTTCTGTAAATACTAAGCGTATGGAAGTATGCTATGACTGGTTCAGTATGCCACTAGATAATGGTGCTTTGCATCTTCCCTGCTTTTCTGGATTTCTAAAGAAAAGAAAAAGTATTTTCAAATACAGTGTTGCTTCTTTGCATTTGAGGCCAGTGGATTTGGCTTGGTCTCTGAAGCACGTTGCAGCTAACCTTTAACTACTCACTTTATAAATAAGAGAAAGCATCACACATAAAGACTTACATAAGCATCACCTTTTATAAAAGCACTAAAAGTTATATAGCTGCTTAAATAAATGTAATAATGTATTTGTAATATATAAGAAATAAATGTGCCTGGGTAGGCACAAGAGCTAGCAGAGGTGGTGCGGGGAGCTGAGCTGCTGTGCCTGGGTAGCTGGGCAGAGCAAAACCTCTCAGTAACAGAACAGCGAAAGGCACAGGGTTGATCCGCTCTTTGCGGCACTGTGCGAAGCATGTGATGGCCTGGGATAATCTGTGTGAAGTTGCAGGGAAAAGACACATTTCACTAAATGTTCTGAAATGTGTACAGTGCAAGCACGTGAGCTTGTAAATTCATTTTAGCAAGGTCTTTGTTCTCAACAGTGACACAGAAAATGAAGCCTTGAGTCCTAGAGCCTCACTCAGCATGTGTGCTGCCTCCTCATGCAATATTTAGCACAGGCTTTGTTTGAAAGTACTCCTCTGAACATAATTTGAACATGCTTATTTTTTGGTTGGGATTCTAACCATCTGCAGCCATCTGTTACCAGGTCTTTGGTTTTGTCACGGATGTTGTTTTATTACCTTTATCGTCTTATCTTTGCTCTCTTTCTGTGCGATGTTGGATGGATCTTCACATCCCATCTGGTTTATGCAGTGGATGGAAAATCTGCTGATCAGGACTGTCTCTCACACAGTGTGTAGTATTTTTATTTTGAATTACTTTGCCCTGATATCATATCTGCCATTAAACAGATAGGGCAGTCATCTACTTACAAGCATGCCTGCTTGCTGAGCCGTTCTCTTCCCAGAGAAGATTTAAGAGTGTGTGATCAGTTGCCTTTACTATAATCCTATTCTTTTATTAGAGATTGTGTCTTAGTGCTCTTCTTAGTCTTCACTGTGTTGAAATTTCTGAACCAGAACTTCTGGTCTTACAGTGTAAAATCTGTTGTTCCAGGAGTGTTTCTCAGAGAATAGAATGTGCTTAACTGAATTAGAATTATTTAATGGTAAAATCTGGCATCATAACCTCTGGCAAAACTGTCCTTGAAAAATGTGAACTGCTACTGTGTTGTGATACACCAGGATGGGGCAATATCAAGAAGTCTGCTACAAATGTAATGGAGAATTGGGCGTCAGGAAAGGGATTACTGACATTAGGGGAAAAAAAAAAAGTAAAATGAAGTTAAAGTGTTATTTACTATGTTGACACAATCTGTGTTCCAATGATGTGCAATTAAAGTACATAAGTTTGAGCTGGCAACAAGAAACTTACTTTTTAAAAGGGCAAGAGGATTGTCGTCCTTCAGCTAAATGAACCATAGGCACAAGGTGGTAGTTTCACAACTTAACGTTAATGTGCTCTCTGCCCAGAATTCCTCTTAGGGGATGTTTTCTCCAGACAGGTCAGAAACTCACAAGCCAGAGGGGTCTGGTTTTGTCCAGCCCTTTCCTACAAGAGCAGGTAAGCAACTGCTGGAAAACAAGTAGCTCTTGTACTTGTGTGTTGGATCACTTGAGGGAGTTTAGTGATTTAAGAGCTCACCAAAAGATAAAGTGTGCCATCGTGGTTTATTATTAGAGTACCTCAGTAGAACACAGATGTACAGCAGTAATCAAAATGCAAGAGATGCTGAAGAAGGCAGAAGAGTACAGGAAAAAGTGATATATACGTATAAGCCTAACAGTGGTGGTAATAATACCAACCCTTTGTGTTGTGCATTTGGTAAGAATTTTGCAAGCCCTTCTGTCCATGGTGTGGTCATGGTTTAGCCATGGCTTACTGGCAGCTGGGTAGGTGGCAGGGGGAGCTGGGGTAGGGTGCTGGTAGGGACAAGGGGACAGCATAGGGCCTGGGAGGCTGGGGAAATGATCATCCAACTTACACCTTGCAGGCAAATTGTCAAGGAAAACCTGGTGCAGTGCAAGTTGGTATGTTGCTGTACTAGAAGAAAAAACAATACTGAAGTTGAATTATGTGTTGCGATCCCAGCATGTGACAGTGGAAATTAAAACCAGAACTGGGCTGGGATGCTCTATCAGTCAAAAAAAAGTACTAATGCACAGGTCCCTCAGTCATGGCTTGTACTGGCAAACAGAAGTAGTATTACAATTTTTGCTTATTTTTAGGGCCTGTGCATAATGCCCCTTCCCCCTCAGGAGGCACACAAGATTGCTCTCCCTTCGCATGTGCTTGTTTCACCTGTGTAGTCTGTGGGTTACTTCTACAAAAAAGTGAAGAACGCCCAAGTCTTATAGTTAAGCAGCATAAATGTGTCCTGGAGTGATACATGTAGAAGCTTGTCCGCTAGCCACAAGTGTTTGAAGTGGTTGTTTCTGATGGATTTGCGTTTCTATTAGAGTAGCTCAGGCAAAATAGATGTTGCAGTTGCCAAGTGAACTAAATTTAGTTCATCAAACTGCCACTTGAACATTAACTTATTTAAAACAACAACAACAAAACTACTACAAAAGTTTAAAGCTCTGCACTTAAACTTCAGTAGTAACTACAAAAAAGTTTCCAGGTGAGTTCTGTGTATAAGTAAATAATGGGCAGAATTAAATTTTAGTTGTAATAGGAAATTGAATTGAAGGCAAAAGGAATCACATGCAAAGTTGTGATTGCTATTGCCCATATTTTCACATCCCTAAATAATTCATTATAATTCTATATAATGAAGGAGTGTTACGTTAAAAAACTACCCTCCTCCCCAGCTCCTTCTTTCCTTTTGAAAACCAGAAGGGAGCTTGTTCCAAGGGATTGTTTGTTTCTGTGAGATTCATCAATTGCTTGCAAAATGGAGCCTCACTTGAAATGAGAATTTGCATTAGCGTGAGGATGCTGTTACCTTATTTTCAAGGAATTTGATTTTATAAAGCACATGCACATTTTATGTATAAAAGTCAAATGGAATAACATACTTTCAATTATGCCAAATGTCTAGCATTTATTTAGTGTATTGATATGAGTTAGTTGATACAATCAGACACTTAAAAATTAGGGTTTTTTTAATTTAATTGCATATTCGTGCATACTGTTAATGACACTGCAGCCCAGGCTGTGTTGCCCAGAACTGCGGATGTATAGCTTTCCATCTAACGTTTGGTGGCTGTAACTCCGTGGTACATCCGTATCCATTACTTTTGGTGAAATGATGTAGGCTTATTTTTTTTGAGCAGCAAGGTGTACCATTAATTGCCTTTGAACTTTGTGCACATAATATTCTGATTATATTATAGGCTGTTAAGGTGAATTAAATACCTTCATGCAGGGTTTATCAGGTATATATTTGGATTCATGTGCCTGTGCAAATCAGAAGTCAGATGACACAAGCTTGCACACGTACTTGTGTGCATTGCTTCTGAAATTGGGTCTAGTTTGACAGAGTAAAATGCACTCCAGGATTTTTTTTCATTTTTATAGAAATGTTTGCCATAAAGACTACTCTGAATGTTTTGATTGTTTGAACAGCCAGCAAAGTATAACTGCCGTTCTGTATGAAGTCATATGTCTTAGTAGAGCAAAGTCGACAGATGCTGTGAGTCTTCAGCAAAACACCCCTATGTTTGTGTTATACTGAGGTACTTGGCTAAATGGAAGCATTAGCAATTACTTACGAAATGAGGAACTGTGGGTATGTGGCAGGATGGTCCGCTACAAAAGCAAGTACAGCTAAGAACAAGGCACAAATATATTCAAATTTCAGTGCAAGATTTGAGAGTGATGCTACTGGGAGCAGAGACTGTTAATAGAAGCTGCAGATTTTGTGGTTTGGGTTACCAGAAAGTGTTTTAGAGGCTTATTTTTGCAGTTTTATTTTGGACACCTCTAGAAGGCATTTCTGTTAATAATTTGCAGGCATTAAGAGTATACCACTGAAGGATAAAGACAAGAAAGTCCTTTTTTTTTTCCCTAGTAAACTGACTGGCTTTTAAAGGCTTCAGGTCAAAAGCACTGAAAAATAGCAAGGAAATTCATGTGAAATACACGTCTTGGTGATTAGCAAAGGTATATACATCTGTTTGCTGAACTCTGCTTTTCCCCAAATGCATTGGGTGTTGATTATTTTTAAAACTGGCTTTTTAATTGTAATACTCAAGGGCCACTTCAGCTCCCTGAGACAACCCTCTACTGGACAGTAAACTTCTAGTCATCTCACGTTGATTAATTGATGTGTTTTTACATCCATGCAGCCATTGGGCTACCTTGGTTTGTTCATTTAACACATGCAAGCTGTAGCTTTTTGGAGGTTTCAGACAAGGTGCTTAAGGGAGCTGAAGATTTATGCCAGCTGAATCATGTGCTTTCACAATCCACTGTCTGTTCAGTGTTACCGACTTCTCAAAAATATTCTGTAATTTTTTTTTTTAAATATCTTTGGGGGGTTTGGGGATTATTTAATTGAAATGTCAGAATTGCACAGCATTACAGTGATTTTAGTCTAATCATGTCAGCTGAGTTTCTTCTTATTAATTAGTACTGAAGCTGTGAGCATTGTTTGTTTCATTAACATGTAAATTTTTGTCTTACTGCTGAAGGCAGTGCAATCTCTTTGGTCACTTATGTCCGTGGTTAAAGCCTTTTTTCCCCACTTCCATCTGACCAGATACTTAGGTGATCCATGAATCATCTTGTTTGCTGGCTGATGAGCTCTAGTGCTGCTCATCAGCCTTCTGGGCTAACCCGAATTCATCTGGCTGATGAAATGAGGCTGCGTCAGCAAAAATTGCTGTGGACTGTGTTGCAGTTAGTGCTGTAATTCAGTAGAAATACTCTCAAATTGTTTGAAACAATGTGTTGGTGTCAGATTTGTTTTGTGTGGAAAAAGTAAGCATTTCAAAACACTTCAAACCCTCTCTTCCTGCTGTGCAAATGCAAAGTGTAAGTGTTCTTCGCTTCATTCCCCTTGCAGGAACTGGATCCACCAGCTCCTGACTGTGTTGCACCAGATGTGTCTTCCATGGTTCTTGCAAGTTTCACACTGGGTATATGGAAATTAGAATATTGCACTAAAGTTTTCGTAATCTAATACATCTCTGAGGTCAAAGACAGGAGCTACTTTCAAACTGAAAGTTTAAAGAAGGTGATAATGGAGACACGATTTAAAAATTATTCCATTCTTTCCAAACAGAGCCTGCCACTCATTCACAAAAGCTGCCCTATGCCAAGCTAAAAGTTTAAAAGGATGCGGTACTGGAAGCAAACCTAACATCTAACAATTTTGCCTTCCCCCTCCCCCCCTTTTTTTTCCCCTTTCAGTGGGCGAGTTTGTGAGTGATGCTCTTCTGGTACCAGACAAATGCAAGTTCCTTCACCAGGAAAGGATGGATGTGTGTGAAACTCACCTGCACTGGCATACTGTTGCTAAAGAGGTATATTCATCTGTCTTAAAATTTCCTGCGTTCCTTCTTTGTTGTATCACTCTTCTGAGGATGAGTTTAAATATAGCAGTGATGTGGAAGACAAAAAGCGTGAGTGAATGGCTTTTTGTTCTGCTTTGTAAGGTAGAAAATAGGAGTCACTCTGCTGGGCACATCAGAGTCTGCTACTGGATATTTAATGTTGACCTTTGAATATTGACCCTGTTTCACAACACTGTTTTTCCCGCCACATTGACTCACATACCCACCATGTTTTCTGCTTCCTCTCACCTCCTGCATTAGTGCTCCTCTGGAACTAAAGATTGATCACTAACGCCTAGGCTTTGCCTTTATCATTGTCCTCAATATGGATATGGGTATGCCAGGTGCTTCACAGAGATCAAACATGCCTCAGAGAATGCAGTATGTGAAATTTAGCATAAAAAGGTAGGAGAGATGATAAGACATTTTGAAGTTAAGCACAGAGTTTTTACAATCTACCAGTGCTTTACAGAAAACAGAAATAAGCCTACCGTTACAATTGCTGATGCCTTTTGGACATCTTTGTCCTTATGTAGAGGAGTTGTAAGAATAAAAACTGAGATGAGCTTCAAGATTTCTGTCTGCTATCTTGTGTGGAACCTCTGAGTTTATATGTTATCCCACCTTCTGGAGGTCAAAATTGAACTGTGCTTAGCAGCTTTTCAAATTTTCTATTCTTGCTTGAATCATACTGTTGCCCCTCAAGTGAAGCATTTAAAGCACCAACCTTCATGCAGGCATATTCTAGTCCATTTTAAGTACTTGCAAACTTGGAATGGCATAGCCTAGGAGAACATCACTGTGCACCGTTGAACTATTTTCCCTTTTTCACTTTTCCTATATCACTATATCTTTCTGTCCTACATCACTATATCTTTAAGATATAATTATGCATGACAAGGCTAGAAGGTACTGTACTGGCAGTGGTGTCAGACCAGATACAGTGTGGTTCCAGTACCTCAGATATTTTAAATGTTAATCTGTCTTGCAACGAACACTTTAATAGCGTTAAAACATTAGGATCAGGATTAATGCATCGATTATCGTTCTGCCTTCAAGTTTTCTATTTATGAGGCAGAGCCTGTGAGTATTTTAGGCAAGATAGGAATTGTCAAGTATATGGGAGGAGACAAGTCTTTCTATACTGAAAAAGACTAAAGGGCAGAGGAGGAGAGAGCTTGTTGCTTACAGTGGCCATGCAGACACAGGTAGGGAGCTACCTACAGTGAAGGTAGTGAAGGCACAGGTAATGAGCACTCTAAATTCTGCTTCAAAATTCAGAGATCATGCAGTTCACCAGCTTCAACATCCTAAGGCAGCATGCAGCCCCTTAGATTTTCTCGAGGTCTGTGACATTTTTTCCAGTCTCCTCCATGACAGTGTTGTTGCCGTTCTCTTTCTATTGTCTGTAGTCATGTAGTGAGAAGAGTATGAATCTACACGACTATGGCATGTTGCTGCCCTGTGGAATCGACAAGTTTCGTGGTGTGGAGTTTGTTTGCTGCCCATTAGCAGAGGAAAGCGACAATCTTGATTCAGCTGATGCCGAAGATGATGATTCAGATGTCTGGTGGGGAGGTGCAGATGCAGACTATGCAGATGGAAGGTACGAGTGACTTTCTACCCTTCAAGTTGTTATTATCATCTTATTAAAGATGCCAAAAATCTGTCTAAAAGATCTCAGCGTGAGGAAGTGCTCCTTATAAGTGAAATTGCAGCTAGAATGGTTGAAAACATCAGTGTTCTACTTTTTTATTTTTAACTTTCTACAGAAAAGCTTATTGTTATTATAGTTACTCTGCTTTCATCTTTTCTTCAATGAGAGGTATTGCTGTATTTATAACAAAAATGCTTAAATACATGCTTCTTGACAACTGAATGATAAATACTGTATTCTTCAGATGCTTCATGTGCAGTTGGGGTACTGCAGCAGATACTCAGCCAACATACCTGTTGGAGGACTTGAAATGTCTTCATAATAGGCATTAGCTGGGTATCATTATTACCGTAAGAATTTTCTGCTGACAATTACTTTCTAAATGTGATATAAAAGAAAATCTGTTTTAATGTCTAGCCTTTGGCAGGTTTATTAATACAGTCTGTTAAGGTGGAGTATGTAGGTTTCCTTTGCAAGACAGTGGGCGGACGGGAAGATACCACTCTTGTCTTTACCCTTTAACATCCCCTGTGAATGAAGGCTAATGCTGAGCCAAATATGGGGTATGACTGTGTTGTAACTGCGTGTTCTGGTGCTGTCCAAGCCTTTTCATATCACTCTCTTGAGCATGTGACGGCAGTTGTGAGGCCAGAGTACTTTACGTCCTTGTCACTGAATTCAAACAACTCTAAGATAGCTTTCTTCATAAAACTAAGATCTACATTCAAATTCTGTTAGAGCTCCCTAGACTTCATACTGTGCTAATGCAGTGTTTCCACTTAGGTGGTGATACTGCATCTTTTACAAATAAGATACAAAATTCAAAATTTGGGGCAGATTACAATTGGTTTCAAGGAGAAAGTAAATAGGGACTGAATGAAGTGAGTAATGCAGAAAGTTAATATTTCTGAATTGCATTATGTTTGAACTTTTTAAGAGTCCGGATGGAAGCATGTTCAGGAACAATGTAGAGATGAAGGACAGAGATTAAATTGCTGTAATTTGGTGCAGAGAGATGGCATGATGACAATGAAAAATTAGAAACCATGTCATGGTGGGCATCTAAATCTTTCCTGACAAAGCATTAGTAAGTGTTGCAGCAAAGAGTTCTTTGTGAATAATGGAATAAGTTTAATTAAAATAAATATTTCCCCATTGTAATTTCCTGTTTTCTTCCATAAATGGGAGTGAATGGTCAAGACTGTTTGATGCAAAAAATCTGCGTCAAGCACAGCTGCATGTTCCACCTTGACACCTTTAGGCTTATTCCTATCTGGTATTTCCAACAGCTGTCAAAGTGTCACAATTTATAACCCTTTCAGTGGGATTTGTAAACCATCCTTTGGGCTGTTGCTCTGTCACTTCTACATATTTAGCTTAGATTTTGATGGGAATATGTTATTTTAGAGTAAGAAATGAGGTCAGACCTTGCTCTGATTGAGACAAATTTGCTTTTTTTTTTCCATCATATGTATATATACACACACAAACATAGATATATAGGTCTATCTTATATACCTATTACCTGTCTTATCTATATATCATTTATTATGTATTTCTATATATAAAATACATAGATATAAAACTGTTCTTAAATATATCCAATCAAAGATTCCTAAAATATTTTAAATAAGAGAGCTCACAGGGATGTATATAGATTAGTTTTATTTGTAAGACAGATAACCCATTTATTTCTGTCTTTTCCATGTTTGTCACTGAACTTTTAATTTACTATTCTAGTCCCTTTTAGAGCATAAAGCAGTTTAATATCTGAAGAGATGAGCTCAAGAATAACTTCATAAATTTTCTATCCTTTAGGAATAGAAGCTATAATTGCATTTGAATCCATTTCTGCAAATACTGATTTCCCCCCTCCCCTCCCACAGAAGTGCATGAAAAAGGAAATTGAAAAGATCCTTTTATGGGGCACTCGTACTTCAACTGCAGATGAAGAGCCAAGCAATTTGTAGTTCTTTTACACTGACTCACTCATATTTCTTGCTGCCTCTTCAGCTTCCCAACTGCATTTAAACTGTGTGTACTGGAGCCAGAAATACTTGAGAAATTTACAGTGTTTATATATATGAATTACTCATTTCTCATGCAGCAGTAGGTGGTAGTTCAAATTTTGTGTGTGTGTATATTCATACATATATATTTTTGTGTGTGAGTAAATATATGTATGCCTTAGTCCTAACCTGATTGTGAGGGAGGAAGGAGAAATGCAGTGAAAAGCAGGGGGATGCTTTCTTGATGCCAAATTATCAATATTCTCTGCTATTAAAGCACCTCTGTTTGAAGTGCTCACTTAAGTTTTAATTAAGTTTTTTCACCTTATATGGGTGATCTCACACTGACAATGCTTGCTTCGTCTTGAAGCCTTCCAAAGAGTTTAAAATCCCTTTGTGTGTAAGTACATCCTCAGTGTGACACTGCATGAAGGGAGGAGGAGGTGCTGGTAGCTCGTGCACCAGTTAACGCCAACCCAGCTGCTCAGCATCTCTGAAGCAAAGCCTTCTGCCAGAGGAGGTTTGGGTTCTCCATGGAGCCTCTCTCTGGGCAGAGAGGGGGTGTGCTGTTAGCTAATCAGTTGAGCAAAGTATCCATTGAATTATTTTCCTCACTCAGGAATTGTGATAGCTTTTACTTGGGTCAGATCAAGTGAGGGCAAGTTGTTGGTGTCTTCCAGCTGACGGCTTTTAATACACACAGGGTGCACTCCAAATCCTGAGACACATGCTGTGTGTTTCAAGGGGGGATGCTCAGTCCTTCTGGGGAATTCCTGTGTTTGCTTTCCTGGTTGTTTTTGTGGCTGCTGCTACAAGTACTGTAAAAAAATTCTGTTCATGCAAAGATATGCAAATTAGAAGATAGAAGCTGGTCCTTTAGGAGGAGTTCGTGCCATTACTCTGCCATGGGTTTGTGGGGGGAATTCCACAGCGTTCCTGTCGCAGCAGTTACTGGGTCAACTTTTTTACACATTTATGCTCAAAAGTCACAATTTCTGACTAAAACTAGTTGCCAATACCACATGAGTACTTAAGTAATTGCTCACTCTTCTCGTTTTTGTTTGTTTGTTTAAGATCTGGGGTTGGTTCTGTTGTACAAATAAGGCCTTTTAGATGCTTTTGCCATGCATAGCTCAGTATCTTTGGTATTGAGTCACCAAGTGGTCCAAGTAGAACATAACCCACTCCTCACACCTAAGCAGAAACCAGTCTGCTGTAAATGACACCTGCTGCAGGATTTCATATCCCTTGTTTCCCGCATCTGGCTGTGGAGCCTTCTGGTCAATAGCTGTGGGTTTGTCTCTTCTCCTGCCCATGCCCAGTACCATTCCTGGGGAGCAAAACCTGCAGGCTGGATGCTTCAAGCTCCCATCTCTGTGCAACGACACCAGGAAATGCCGGGCATACACACACACCTGTCAGTGGGCAGTTCACAGCAGCTGCCGCGTGCCCCGGTGCATGGGCCTTCAGAAGGGCTGTGGCTGCTTTAAAATGCCCCAGCCCAAGTGAAGGTGACATGTTTGAGGTAGAGGTGCCAACCCGAAAAGGAAATTATATCCTCATTTCTCAAAACTCCTGTCATGGCAAAGCAGAATCCAGCAAATGTAGGTGATGTAACTACATTTTAAAGTAACTTTATATTTCGTATTATTCACGTCTAAATTTTAAACTATATATATTCATGTTTCTGCATATTTAGAGGAAACCGCATTACAGCCCTTCATTTTGTAAACACCCTTTTTCAGACTGCCTTTTGTTTTTACCCGAAGTGGTTAACTCTGAAGGACTGCATTTTCCTTTTTTTGTTTGTTGTGGTTTTTCCTTCTGCACAAGAGAAAGCAAAGCTCAGCAGCACGTTGTATCCGTGCCATCAGAGAGCACATGGAGGCAGCTTGGGCTGTGGTGCTGTTGGAGGCATTCTTCCTACCTGACATCCAACCACCACCTGGGTCTGGGTGTGAAAAGAAGTGGCTTGCTTTGTGGTGGGGCTTGTTGGCAGTACTTGGGGAAAAGAGGGAGTGTGTATTTTGATGATGGGTGTGTTATATCCCCTTTTTTGTTCATGAGGCTAAGAGGCAGTACCTGCCCATACTTTTGAAATTGCATCATGTTGTGCTCAT
The DNA here is from genome assembly GCA_013400615.1 of Syrrhaptes paradoxus. Taxonomy (NCBI): domain Eukaryota; kingdom Metazoa; phylum Chordata; class Aves; order Pterocliformes; family Pteroclidae; genus Syrrhaptes; species Syrrhaptes paradoxus. The sequence continues at coordinate 87,027 of VZTO01004801.1, read as the reverse complement.
CCTGAAATAGCATGTAACTCTTCACTAAGAGGTCACGAGCATTTTTCAGCAGTAGTGTTCCTTGCTGTTACCCACACCTTTAATTAAAATTTACCTTGAAGACTGCCTGAGGGACAGCCGCATGCAGGTGCTGGCTTTCAGTACAGCTGCAGAGCTCTCCCTGCATAGCTACAACTCATTCAAGTGACCTGCGAACTCTGGCTGCCCTTGAGACTCAGCGCAGCCTCATGGCTGTTCTGCCTGTACCTGAGGACTTGCTGGAGCTTTGATGTCCTTGTTGTCCAAGGTTGAACATCTTTAGGAGTGATGGCCAAGCTGTAAACTACCAGATTTTCTCTGTCTACATCTGTCTCACATGTGCCTCTCCTCATCTTCCCATCACTGTGCATGAGACCTCTCAGGCTTTCCTTCCCACCGAGGAAACAGGCTGCTGCTTCCTTCTTTCACAATAGGGAAACTGAGGCACAGTAATCTTCACTGTTGAGGGTTATATAGAAAGCTTTGCTTTAAGTCCCATGGCTCCAGAGCAGAAGATAGTGCCTTAACTTCAGCCAAGTCTGATTTTTCTGGACAATCTGAATATATTTTTCAAGGTCCAAAATAGGAGATTTAATTTCTCATTGTTTTTCCCTCAGTAGGTTAGGCCAAATTAATTTTGCCTATTTGTTGTATAAAAATGTATGTTCAGGCTGATGTAATGATTGGTAGTGTTGTAAATGTTGCATTGTAGGGAGTAGTGTATTTTATAAGGGTTTGGTTTACAGTTTTTCATAAACTTCTGCCAAGCCAAGTTTTACTGTTTGTTCATACTTGCTGTTAAGAGAGTTAATACTGTAGGGTTTTTTACTACGGTAAGTAATCCAAAGGGTGCAGCCCACTTTGTGCTGATAGTTAGGCATCTGTGAAGTAACACAGATTTGTACTATATAGCATGGTAATCATGTTGTTCTCTGCTTTTGCAGCCCTGTATGAGACTGAGCTTAAGGATGATCGCTCATCTCCCATATGCTGCAAAAAAGTAGTTAAAGTGCTGTTATCATTTTTGACTCCATGAAGAGGAGTTTTTTTTATCAGTGGTATCCGGAAAAAGTGCCTTTTTTCCTAAGTGCCTCCTCCAACTCTAGTCCAAGAAATCCTGAAAGCCTTTTAAAACTTGTGAAATTTTTCTAATGGCAAAAGCAGCATTCTGTATGTGCCTGTTATGTTGAATTGTTTCCAGGTGAGACCCTGTGCTTTTAATAATCAGTCTTGTTCTAGCATTTGGAGGAGTCGCAGTGGCTTGACAGAATTGCTTTGCTGAGTAATTTGTTAGAGATCCTCACTGGAGGAAGTTTACATTTAATTTCTTTTGCTTTCCAGCTCTTTTTATGTCTTTATCTGTGACTTAAGTGGTACAAAGATGTCAAGGCATGTTTTACCTAGTCTTCCATTCAGAAATGTCTGCAAGTTAACCTCAGCATCAAATCAGTTAAAATGGAAATTCCCCAGAGTGCTGTCATTAAATCAGGCTGTCACAAGGTGTGGTTAAATTTGCCACAGTCATGTGATGTACTGACCTGATCTAACAACACACTGAGTCCACCTGGTACATCACCCTACTGCCTTGTCACAAAGTAGGCAGACAGGCAGTTGAGATGTCTGCCTGCCACACATGTTTAGAAAAAATGCCTAAATCTAAATAGTGACACATAAGTAAATAAACTTAATAGTATACAAGAATCAGTATAAAAATTTTAGAAGTCAAATTTAATGGGGTTTAGTCATTTCTATACTTGGGAAATTTTCTTTCCTTTTGCAAGTGTAGCTTTGACTAGCTACTGGTTAAGTCCCTTTGTTTGGGTCTCGGCATGCCAGAGTAGTGGGAGATTTAATGCAAGCAAGAGTTGAGAAGCTGTTATGTTTTAATTGTGAACGCAGGTGAAAGCTGCATTGGTGTGATGGATGCTTTAGTCTTTTTGGCATTTGAACTACAGCTGGAAGAAACAAACACAGCTGGAACATGGAGAAAAAAAATTGTCAAAATGAGAAGGACTAAGGTGAGAGTGTTGATACGCATTGCCTCCTCCCATTTCAAAGAGGTTTCTGTGTTGCATCCCCAGTGAGCCTTAATGGACAGGCTTTCAAACATACATTTGGCGTTGGCTGTCAGCAGCTGGGTATCCTTCATTCAAGTATGGCTGCAGGGAGGCCAGCTATAGACACCTGGAGTAAACCCTTGCTGCAGCTGTGGGGACCCTGGGCTGTCAGAGTCCCCGTGCGATGGGGAAGTGCTGCATGGCTGAGGAAGAGTCAGGCCCTGAACAGCATCTGAATATGGAGTGTTGTTGATGAAGAAATCATGGGGGAGGGAGGGCAGATCTTTCCAAGATTCTTTCTACTTCATAAATCCTTTAATTTCTATCTGTTTCTTCATACTTGTATCTAGTATGTAGTGACACTGTTTCCTGACCATTTTTCCCCCCTCCATCTTCTTTCCCGTTGTTCATAGAATCATAGAATAGTTTGAGTGGGAAGGGACCATGGAGATCATCTGTCACTGCAGTAAGCAGGGACATCTTCCACTAGATTAGTTTACCGAGAGCCCCATCCAACCTGGCCTTGAATGTTCCCAGGGATGGAGCATCTACCACCTCACTGGGCAACCTGTTGCAGTGTTTCATCACCCTAAACATAAAATATTTCTTCCTTATATCTAGTTTAAACCTCTTCTCTTTTAGTTTAAAAGCATTACCCCTTGTCCTATTGTTACAGACCCTGTTAAAAAGTTTATCCCCATCTTTCTTATAAGCCCCCTTTAGGTACAGAAAGGCTGCAATTGGGTCTCCTTGGGGTTGTCTTCTCTTCTCCAGGTTGAACAACTCCAACTCTCAGCCTCTGTGCATAGGGTAGGTGTTCCAGGCCTTTGATCATTTCCATGGCGCTCCTCTGGACCCACTCCAACAGGTCCATGTCCTTCCTGTGCTGAGGGCTCCAGAGCTGGACACAATATTATTCCAGGTGTGGTCTCATCAGAGCAGAATAGAGGGGCAGGCAGCATTCTTACTGTTAATGTTGTCTTAGAATCACCAAATTGTAGAATGGTTTGGGTTGCAAGGCACCTTAAAGATCATCTAGTTCCAACCTGCCTGCCATGGGTAGGGACACCTTCCATTAGATCAGGTTGCTTGCAGCATTGAGTCAAAAATCTGAGGCTTAATTGAAAGTCCAGCTCTGAGCTCAAAAGATTTGACTTAAGAATGTAGAAATGGGATATCTGGAGTACTGTTGAAGTTTTTTCTATTCTAAAGCTAAAGAAGTGTTATTGATCAAGAAGGAGAAAGGTGCCAAGGCTAAATTCTTCATTGGAAACGTGCTTGCTGGAGGAAAAAGAAAATTATCATTCTGTCTCTGTTGCGTATTCATCTGTTTTCAAGCCATCTTGTCACTCATGTTAAAACAAACAAGTTCTTGTTAATGTAGGCTTTTTCTTTACACTGGAAGTCAGTTTCTAAAATTTCAGTGAGAAATGCTCCAGTGGGAATCTCTTAAATGTTTCTTTTAAAAACCAAAACATTAAAAAAACCCCACCCCCTATTCCCCAAGCATTTGACCTAGTAAAGCTGAACCAGGTGTGAAGCTGGATAAAGGGCCTGTACTGCAGTTTCTGACTTAGAAGCAGGAAGTGATTTGCATTTGGATGGATAAAAATATTTCCCTTTTTCCATGCTGTGCAAACTGAGCTGTAGGCTGTTTATACCCCTGAAAATTTAAGGAAAACTGAACCTTGTGCCAGCAGTGGTATGCCTATTGCAGTGGTTCAGGGTCTGCTCAGTGGGAAGCTCAGTCGTCTATGACATGAGAGCAGAGAGGGGTGCAGCCAGAGGCAGTGTTCTCATCAGCTGTCCTAACACAAATTGTTCCTAATTAATTGTGAGTCAGTCCCCTAGAATGAATGCTAGGAATTACAAACTTGTTTAGTTTTTCTTGCCTTTGTCCTCTCTTCTGAAGTTTGCCATCAGTATAGGTAACCCCAATTATTGAAATAGGTGAATTTGCACTCCATGAACTGTCCGTCACTGAATTGGTACTTTAGAGAAACTGAATTCATTTGGGGAAATAGTGTGGAAGGTGTTCTGATTTTTGCAATATAGTATTTCAGATGATTGGTCAGAAGTTCAAATCTTGATTTTTGTAGTAAACTGTTAGAAACTGAAATAGAAAAAGTGCTTTATGCTTGTTCTAAAACATTATTAATGGTACAGCTTATCTAAGAACTGCTGTGTTTTGTTAAGTATTTTAATGAGAAAACCCAATTGCTTTTCTTTATAAATTAAACTAAGCATCACCAAATTGTAGACATACTGTTACTGCTTTATATTGAATAAGTCTGGAAGTCTTTTATCCTATTTGCATATATAATATTATATTAGCATATTCTATGTCTCACATTCTGACATTGATTGGGTTTGTCTTGCATGTGGGCTCATATTTGGGTAGTTCATGATCTATTTTTTAAAAACATTTTTTTTCCCTTTAAATGTGGAGGATGTTAAAATAAAATTCAGAAAGCACAGAAACACCAGAGCATTAATGACTCTAGAAAGACTGGTAAGTGTTGGGTTTCTCCTTAGGACAAGTAAAGTTAGAATGGAATTGATGAAACAGCGCATTGCTTTGAGAGGTAATTACAGCGATGCTGAGCAGGCAAATCCAATCACCATTTGAGTATAAAGCATTAACTGAAGTGATGGATTAGGCTATGGGTGAAGAGAATTAATTTAATTGAGGAAGTGATGAGCAGAAGATAGGCTTTCATGACCCCTGATGAAAGCCGTTTGCTAGCTCTGCAGGCTACCTATATGACTTCAGTGAATGTTGAGCTTGTTTCAGGAGGTTAATGGCATCAAGCTTGCACATTTAGGAGGAGGTTGACTTGCAGAGAAGGGTTACATTTTTTGACCTCACAAAACAGAGCTATTGGCTGCAGTGTTTTCCTTAAGTAACAGGCAAAAAATTTGATATGCAAAAGTTTCAAGTTGTTACTTGTAATGACTGAAATGTGGGAGATAAAGGTTCCCTTCGTAATGTTCTATATATTCGTGTAGTAATCAAATCAAGAAACCCTTCTGATGTTCTGAGAGAAGTTCATGTGACATCATGGTGTATACCACCCCATTTCACATGATATATTATTTATAATACATGAAAAAAATTGGAAGTGAGAAATTGACAGATGGGTTTTTCAACATGTACTGTCACAGCAGCATGACTGTGTGCCAGTGGATGCATGGCTAGATATCCCTCCATAAAGTTATCTGGCAGTTCCTGCTGTGTTTTACCTTCTGGTGATATATTAACAGTAGTTTTTGTGGTCTGTACTAGAAATAAGAGCTCAACATTGGGGTGGTTTATGGAAATTTAAGAATTCCACGTCTTGACAGGCTGTGCTATTGAGAGCACAGTGCAGTAAAGCATTTTCTGTAGTAAATACTTTGCCTTCTAACAAAGGCTACTTTTCAAATACGTGGATGAAATAGCAAAACTGTGTTAGTTTTTTTGTTTTTCCTCACAGAAGAGGTTTCTAATCTTGAATGCAAATATTTTGGCTTTGGTTACATGATGACAAGCCGTTTCTTCGCATGGGATCTCTGTTTTGATCACTGCTGGTGAAAAAAATAACACTCAAATTACACACAGAATCACAGAATATTGGAAGGGACCTCGAAAGATCACGTAGTTCAATCCCCCTACCGGAGCAGGAACACCTAGATCAGATCAATTGTGACCTTAGTGAAGAAGAAAAGATTAAAACAGTAAAATGTTGACCTGGAGAACTGGATCTATGCTTGCTTCTGCCATGAAAGTCTGCTGCTAGGATTGGCATACTGTGGTCACTGTAGAAAGCTTGGTACGAAAAGTGTCCCTTTTTCTTCTGGCCCCATGAGTGGAGATAATCTGCTCTGCTAAAGTCCTGGCATCTTGCAGCTGCAGGTGGTGGCAGCTGTATTTAAAAAGTTTAAGATGGCACATTCTTTGAAAAATGTTATTCAGCTCTTAAATTGAACATCCAGAGTTATTACATGGTTCTGTTGTTTTGGTTTTTGTTTATTTTTTTTTATTTGTTTTCCCAATTATAAAACAAAGTTACTCTTCCAATTTTACCCTGTTAGTGTGTTAGGGTACCAAGATGATGAAATCCACAAACAGGGCAAGTACTTGGTTTCCTACAGAGTTCACACTGTCTGCCTCAGATGAGCTGTAGGATAGCAGGTTAGACAAAGAGACACTGAATAGTCCATTCTGAGTACAGCAGAAGTTTTGTGGAAACAAACGTGTTGTAACAGATCCAGATTTTTCTGGTGATTCTTAATCTGCTGAAGTAGGGCTGCCCTGGCGACCTTCACTCAGCCTTCTTCCACCACAGTCTAAATGCATTTCTAATGTCAGGATTTTAAATTCAATATTTATTCAGTGTCATCAGGCTCACAGAGCATAATTTTGTGTTTACAGATATGTTTACTTTTCCATTTCTTGAAATTCTCTTTAGCAAAAATGAAGTGAGAAGGAATATCGATTAAATATATTATTACTCTGTCCTTCTCTAAAAATGACATATTTCTTGATGAATCCTCCATCTTCCACAGAAAACTGTCAGAACAGTAACACCAGCAAAGGCTTTGTTTCAGAGAGAAAACTGGGTCAGTTTTGAAAAAATATTCTTGCATATCAGTCAACGGGTACCTTCTGTGAATGCATGAGATCAGATTTTACACACTACCTCATATACCCACCTTTTTAAGCAGGTCAATTGCAGAGACAAATTTCTGTGGTATAAAGTATACCTACTTGTTTACTTATGGGGAAAAAGATAAATGTGTCTGTCAGAGGCAGCAGGGCAAGGAATGCCTGTTTGGTTTTTACAAAAAAACCCAAAAATGTTCTATATAAAAATTAAAGATTTTTAGTGCAACTTGTTTATATGTGTCCAAATATCATATGATTTCTTCTTGTTGTGAGATGCCTGATTTACTAACCTAGTATAATCCAGCCCTAATGAAAATAGCCAAGGCAGTGTTTAAGCATTTTGTTCTTTTGTGGTCACTTAGCAGACAGACCGGAAACATTATTACTGAGGTACCTTGTGGGGTCAGAATTTCAATTCTTTAAATCAATGTAATTTTCCAGACTTTGATGCCAGTAAACCATTTAAAAGATCAGTTATATGGACTAGAGGTCTGGCATAACCCTTTTCTTTCCTGGCTCTGTGCCTAATCTCACAACTGCAGTGCAGTTTACTTCTTGCCCTGCTGTCTGATCCCACCCCCCCATACTTCAGGAAAATAAACCTTTTCAGTATAACTCCCTACTTCCTAGACTTTCAAGGTGAGTGTTGAAATATTCATTTCACACTTGGTTTTGACTTCCTTTCCTCTCTTCTACCCAATGCAAAATTACTTTGGTAGTTTTTGTTTAAATTTACTATCCGAATACTCAGTTTGACATAGTTGGTATACTCAATCTGTAAGTCAGCTAGTGTACCAAAGCCAAAATTACAGAAGGTTCAGGGAGGCGAGTGCTCATGTGCCAAAGTGCGCTGTTGGCTGAGCTTTCAGATTTAAGTAGTTCCTGTGTTGACTCACGTGCTTAATTAGCAGCACTATGCAGAGGAGTGCTTTTGCTTATTTTTTGGATTCCAAGTATGTGGCCCACACTTGTAATTTGCTTTGTGTTTCTATTTTGCATTTTGTTTTAAGGCATTAATCCTATAAGGCATGTAGAGGTTCACAGTTGGATCTTTCCATTTCCACTCCCACAGTTCAAGAACTTTGTGTGCTGGAGCTTTCCTGTACATGGGGGTAAATATGTATCTCCTCATTGTTAAACTTGTGGGGGAAGCAAAGCCAGACCTAGGCTGAATACATGATAATCCAGTCCCATCACATGCTTCCTGAAGGTCATTTGCGGGAGCTGTAGAGGCCATAGAGGAGTGGGAGTTTTTGTGCTTTTGGGAACCTGAAACACGAGATACTGGAAACTGGGAAGATGGCACTGGCAGTAGTAAAGGTTGCGGCTGCATAAATTACTGTCAGCTTGGCCTGTGAGGCTGAAAGAGCACAGACTGCCAGTTACATGAAGCAATTGCTTCTCCTGTATTAATTCCCATAGCTGTCTAAAGCCAGCATTTATGGTCTTGCTTTCTGTAGGCAGGCAGCAGCTTGTTGCTACTGCTGATCCGGTTCCTCTCCAGGAATTAGGTTTCCCCCAGCTATTTGCTCGGGCTTGGTGGCTGGTAAAAACCACAGTCCAGATGGAATCTATTTGCAGTAAAATATAGTTGCGAAGGGTAGTGAACAGTAATCTTTGCAGACATTAAAGCATCTGCCTTGAACACCTTTTCATTCTTTTACATCCTCTGTTAGAGTATATGATTTTGTTGAAGTTACTTGTCAAAATCATGGTTTAAGTACATCAAAATGGATGAGCACTTATTGCAGACAAACATGAGCCACTTCCCAAAACCGGTAATTAGACCATAGTTATTTGTTATCCTAAATTGAACATTTTGCCTAAAGTTTTGTCTAAAGTTAATAGTTGCAGACAGAAACCTCTTCTTAAAACATAGCTTATAGTGTGGCACTGTGAGTTCTGAAACACTGTTAAAAGGAAAACTCATTGTTCTTGTTATCTGTGTTGTGCCTCTGTCCCTGTTGCAGGTTATTGGAATATAGAAAGTAAACTTTCATTTATTAACATTTTCTTAGAACAGCAAGAGCTGTAGCATAGTTCACTTTCCTTCACTTTCCTTTACTTTTCCTTCAGTTTTATCTTCACAAAGTAACAGTACAGTGCATGCTTCTGAGTGAAGTGAATAATAGATCAGTGCCAGCTCTTACTGCAGTGATGGATTGAGAAAAGGAAGTTATTAGATAGACATTTGTCATGGTTTAGCCCCAGCCGATAGCTGAGCACCGCCCAGACACCCTTCACTCCCCCCGCTTGGGATGGGGGAGAGAATCAGAAGAGCAAAAGTGGGAAAGCTCATGGATTGAGATAAATACAGTTTTAAAGCAAAAGGCATGCATACAAGCAAAGCAAAACAAGGAATTCATTCACCACTTCCCATGGGCAGGCGGGTGTTCAGCCATCCCCAGGAAAGCAGGGCTCCGTCATCTGTAACGGTGACTTGGGAAGACAAACACCATCATTCTGAACATCCCCCCTTCCTTCTTTTTGCACCAACTTTATATGCTGAGTGTGACGTCCTGTGGTATGGAATATCCCTTTGGTCAGCTGGAGTCAGCTGTCCTGGCTGTGTCCTTTCCCAGCTTCTTGTGTACCCCAGCCTGCTCACTGGTGTCGTGGGGTGAGAAGCAGAAAAGGCCTTGGCTCTGTGTGAGCACTGCTCAGCGAGAACGAAAACATCCCTGAATTATCAACACTGTTTCCACCACAAATCCAAAACATAGCCCCTTACCAGCTACTGTGAAGAGAATTAACTCTGTCCCAGCCAAAACTAGCACAGAATTACAGATCCATGGTTTAAACGTTGCTTGTAACAATGCACTTACGAGCGTACTAGCAGGAGCTGTACAGTGGTATGTGCTTTAAAACCAGGAAATATGCCTGTTTGAATGGTCAGTATGTTTCTGTTAGAGTCAATGGAACCAATTATTTCTTACACTGCCTGAAACCACAGTGTGTCTACAGCATTAGAAGTAGTGCTGAAACCATCAAACTTCAGATACCCTGTGTCATCACACAGGAGCATGAGTGATTTGTGTTAATGACCCTGTGTGCTCGTTAGATGCTTGAGGGAAGCCTTAGTTCCAAGATGGGGGAATGGATTTGAATAAACCTTCTGTGGGGAGGTTGAAGCCGAAGGTTCAAAGCCATGATGACCTCTGTGTCCACCATGAAAGTGCCAGCCCTGCTTGCCAAAAGACAGGAGGTTGAAATATACTCATGTTGGGAGTGGGTTTTGCAAATATTTTCATGACTGCATTCAAGCCTAACAATTTCCCTCTGTTATTTACTACTGAACTGTTAAATTCAGATGATGATAATATGGCTTTACAAATCTGTGAACCTGTCAGTGTATCAAGTGATTTTTTTTTTTGAGCGGTCTTTGAAAAATTCTGTCACCAGCACTGCTAAGCTAAGACAAAATGACAGTGATTTCTTGTAAATGAGACACTGCAGTCTGTGGTGCTAATAAAACCCTGGCTGGGACAGTATTAAGAGAATATTCAGAAAAAGCTGTCAAGGTATCGTGGTTCCAGGAGAAACAAGACTGAGTCATACTTGTTTACTGAAGAAGGTAAAATGTGATAATAATACTAGGAAGTAAGCACACCTGCCACGTATATTAAATAAAACTCCAAGACTTCTGAGAAAAGTATCAGTATCCATATTCATTTACTAGTAAACCTTTGTTTGAAAGTGGTAGATTTAAACTGATGGCTGTGATGAAAGGTGTGCAGGCATGCTGTCTAGGAAACAGCACTGTGATGGTGCCAGTTGAGAAATGTGAAGTGGTGCCAGAGCATTTAGCATGATAGGGAGAGACATAGCTCTGCAGCCTGTGCAACAGAGAGGGTTTTGCCCTCATTTGAAAAGTTGATGCTTTATTCGTAGTGTTGTAGTATCACTTCATTCCCATCTCTGTTGTCCTCTGTTGTCCCTCTTGCATGCATGCTCTTTGAAGAAGGGCCAGGATGATAACAGTGGTTAAATGTAAGGAAACAAAACGAAGCATATTTTTTGCCTGTTTCTTACAAGAGGCAGTACCTTTGCTAATACTAAAAATATGTGAAGTCCGTCTGCTGTCTTTGTTTGCAACAGAAGCACATCAAGATGTAGCATTGTTTGTACAAAACCTGCGTCTTCAAGCATAAGGCTCGGAGTCCCCTGATGACTGACAAATACGGAGGGACCCCCCACTTCCTCATGGCCCTGGGCCCCTGAGGAGCGCTGCTGAGGGACTGCTTGGCATTGTTGATTTTCTCATGTCTGCCATAACCACAGCGTCTTTAGAAGATGTGGTCTCCTGTTTGTGCTGCTGAGTGTGGTCACTGTGGTTGACTCTTAGGAGTGAGTGACTTGATACCTCATGTGAAGCTGTTGCTGTTGTTACTGTTAGGGCTTGCTAGGATTCGTCTGTGGCTGTCGTGTATTCATGCTGTTTGGTCTGTGGTACTGTGTGGTATCGCTGAGCATGGTTAAACCATCAGAATAACGCCAGTCCAGTTAGTTTCTGGTATTTGGCTTCACTCGTTAAGAGAATGTAAAGCACTTCATCTCCCTGTCCCATTCTCATTGGAAGACAGTACTAATAGAGACTAATCCATATTTGTATTTAAAAACAAACATAGACAGCTGGGAAAAAGGTTACTTTCAGACAGAGCATGGAGTGCTTCTTTAGAAACCCAGTGTAGCTTCACACTTGAAAATGAGAGTTCATGAGTACAATGAGAGTTGTAAAACCTGTTAAACACAGAAGTGACCTTCTAAAGCCCAATTTCTGGCATCTTAATGCTATAAGTATATAGCAAAGCTTTTGCTTCCATTTAAGTATCTAAATCTAAGGCAGAACCACTTCTATTTTCATGAAAAGTATTTTTCTTGAAACTTGCAATAAAAGATAATCCTGTGAAATACTACCCTTGTGATTGAGTCTTGCAGAATATGTTGCTACCAGAAATATGATTTTTCTAGTAGTGATCAAAATAGTAAAAGGAATATTCCAGTACATTTTTGTGCAAGCGTTTTAGAATATTTTCAGGAGCCTGATCCCGTAAACTGTTGTACTCTTCCATCGCTTCCGGCTTTTTTTACCTTCTCAGATGTCTAGTTCTTCAGCAAGCAGCAAGTCATAAAGGGGATGCAGGTGAGTGCTACCCTTAAGTATTTACTTCTGGTGAGTTACTGGAGAGGAAACGAGGGCCCACTGTAATTGTGGGCATAGCCAACCAATATACACAGAAAATTGTCTTTTTTTCCGCCTGTCCTCTTTGCCATCACACCCCTAAAAAAAAGGGGAAAAAAAAGATGAAAAAAAAAAGGGAAAAAAGCTTGGCCTTGATGCTGAGTTTCCAAGCAAAATGCTATCAGCTGACATAGCTGAGTTGATGGCTTTTGTGTAGCTAAAAACAGATGGATATTGGATGCGTGCATACAAATTATTTTTGAAGTGGCTTTCCATGTGACTAATTGGCTTACCTTTGTTTTTTTCATTAAGTTGGTTTTGTTGTCCTTTTTTAGCTTTATGAGTTTGCCAATATCTGAGTGTGATGATTCATGTGAGAGAAAGAGGAAAAATAATTGCACTTTTTTAAAGCATACTGTGTTTGTAGCTTAGGTGAGAGAAAGAGAGCATCTTTCTGTAATGTTGAAGGGCATATGGTGTCTGATGCTCTTGATCAAAATCTGTGTGTCTTGTACTCAGCATGCATAGTTTTAAATGTTTGTAGCTAGCCATGACTAGAAGCCCCTTAACCTGGAGGTCAGAAACACATACTAGACTTATCAGTCCACCTCAGTCTTACAGTTGAAAGGTGATGGTGTACATAGAGCATTTATTTCATGCTCATAAAAAGGTGGAATAAGAACAGAAGAAATCTATTGTTCAGAAAGGAGTTACCAAAGACAAAGTAGAAAATTTTGGTCATACTGAAATGAGAATGGCAGGAGAAAACCACATGATGGAGATTGTGAAATTTCTAAGCCAGTTCTTTGAAATCAAGAAATTAAGACAGTGGTTTTGTGCCCCTTTTTCAATCGTTCTCCTATCTGAATGGAAACAGGTCATCTCTTACTCAGTCTCCTCTACAAGTAAGCTCTTGCCACTTCCATTTATATAACCTATCTGTGCTTGAAAGCTTCATTACAGTAGCAAGTCTCCCTTGCGCTTCTGGAGACCAAATATTTTGGGAAGAAAGGAACAGGAGATCCATTCTTGTTTGTATAGAGACTTAACTTTCTCCTAGTAGAGTCAGGCTTGTGGCATATGAGATTTTTATATATGAATTTTAACTTCTTCTTAATACCCTATTAAGAAAGATCATACTGTCCTCGTTTTGCTCTGAGTTCACTTACAAAATTGTAATAGACAACCTATTATAAAATGAAATGTTACAGACTCAGTCTCTGAAATGAGGTGAAAGAGAAAAATTGGTAACTTCAAAAAAAAGGCTGTTTAAGCATATGCGATGCCATGAAAAAGATGCAAAAGCACTTGTTTATGAAGGTGACAAAAAGTCACTGCATATTTGAATACTTAAAGATCATTTACTCATTAGTAGTGAATTTCAAGTAGAAGATCAGATTAACAAACCTGAGACCTTGCCACAGCTGCTGACTGAGTTAGGAAGCCTTTCAAAAGCTGAGCGTACAGTTTTTGGCCTGTTGCCTGTGTATCATTTAGAATTAAGAGTGATCTCATAAAATTCTTGACATATTAAGCCACTAAATGCGTTTATAGTCAACTGCAGTATTCCCTTCTATTGTCTAAAACTGATCAAATCCTGAGGATTTTAGGCAGCTATATGAATTTAAAGCACTATGATGGATAGCAATGTTGACCTCAATAGTTTGGGGTTTCTTTGTGAGCGCAGGGGTGCTTGTGTTGCCGTCCTAGTACACGTTGATACCACTGGTCTTTTATGGAGGCCTTTACGGATCAGCTGTACAGCGGTGTTGGTAGTACAGAGCATCTGAGCAGAGCTATGTGGCTTTCACCTCTCCCATCAGTACTGCTGTCACACAGAAAACAGAAACTGGGTCCTTTCCTTCTCTGGGTTTTAGATCCTGAAAAGTGAGCCACTGTCTGCTCTCAGGTTCCAGAAGGAGATAAAACCTTAAAGACAAAAACTATCAACAGTCAGGAAAAGACGAGTTGAAACATCATGTGTCTACTGTCTCCATCGTGTCCTTTGTGAAAACAGACAGCTTTGTGTGCAATTCATGTAGAAATGGCTTTTCCATTCACAATACTACTTTAACAACAGAACAAAAAGCTCAGCAGTCAGTGAAGACAATTCCAGGTCAGTTCAATACTTGGTAGTCCTCTCTGAACGGCATGCAAGTTAGTCCACAGCAAGCCTCTGAGTAAGGTGTCTCCCAGGGGAGAAAGTCCTGAGGAACTCTCTCGTTTACATGTGCATGAGCTGAGCACATTTTGAAGTTGAGCTTCTTTCAAAATAAAAATTGATTTGACAGCAGCATGGAGCAAGCACATTTGGAGTGTTATTCAGCTGTCAAAATATGGTATTGCTGATGGGGATTCTTTTTCCATCCCTGTGCAAGAGGAGGAACTTCAGCCTGGCATCCTGCTAGTTTTCTCAGTGCATTACTAGTGTTGACTTTTTTTTGGGTTTTTAGCATTTCTGATTTCTTACTCGTTGGGATTTTCCAGAGTCCCTGAATCTTTCTTTTTTTATTTAAATGGGACGGAGATGGAGAAACAGGTAACTTCTTATCATTACAGTGTTTCTGAATAAAATGTTCTCTCTTGTTATCTTGAAATAATTTTCTGCTGACACATCATTATTTTCTTCATTTAGTGATGATAAGGTAGTAGAAGAACAAGCAGAGGAAGATGAGGAGCTAACTGTTGTGGAAGATGAAGAGGCTGATGATGATGATGATGATGGTGATGAAATTGAAGAAGAGACAGAGGAAGAGTATGAGGAGGCAACTGAAAGAACTACTAGTATTGCAACCACTACCACCACGACTACGGAGTCTGTGGAAGAGGTTGTCAGAGGTAAATGCTTGGGCATTTAGGTTGGGGATGGAAAACTGATCCTGCTGCTTTGTGTGTTTGCCCTTTAGGACAAAAAATGTTCCAAACAGCAAAATATCCTAAGTTGCAACATTGTTATGCTTTGGCTTCTGTGATTTGCACGTTGAGTTGAGTCCCTTTCCCATTACAAATATTCTTTGGAGGTGTCTGTCTATGAAGTGCAATAGTTGTGTATGATGTGGGTGGAAGCAGCAAGGTTGGTTTTATTTTAAAGTAACGTTAAACACAATTTGGCTGCCATATGTAGCAGATAACACAGGATGAGTATGTGTGTGTGTGTTGTGTTCATGTGTTCCTGAAGAATAGGGAGTGTCAGTTCAAAGCAGGAGGTAGTACTAACTGGTTTGGTCTCTTATATTAACAGCAGTGATTAGTCATTTTGTGTGATTTGTGTTAGATACCTGTTTCCAGTATTTCTTCATTATCTAGTAATTCAGTAAAATCAGGTGAATTTAGAAATAGCTATGCAGAAAAGTGAGCCTAATTAATAAGTTGGATTTGGGGGGTGGGGAAAAGATAGGAATATATTGTCCAAAAAAAAGAAAACATGGAGTGTGAAAGAACTCTTCATTTCTAAAATTTGGTTTTCATAATATTTTGTAGTTATTAACATAATTGCATTTGAAACTTTGAATTTTACTCTAGCCCATGGACAACATAGCAACATAGTATTTTTAAATGCAACATTTCTCCTATGATACATATTTGAATGAATTATCATTATATTTCTATTTTACTAAATACAATTCCATATGGTCTAAATCTTGGTAAGATAGATGCTGATTTTTCTACAGTGCTTACATCTTTACCAGTAAGCACTGCAGATGATGGCAGAAAATTACGAGATTAAAGGCTACAATTGAAGAGAAAGTAGTTGAGATGTGCAGGAGGCAGAGGAAAAATGACAGCAATTGGGGCAGTCATGAAACCATGCAGAAAACATTTGGCCTCGCTGCTTTCCTCTGCTGTTGTTTTCCTACCCCCTACCTCTGGGGATGCTTGGGACTGAAGTGCCAGCCGAGTCCCCCTTTTTGCATGTGGCAGCATCCTTTTCTCTTGAACCGTGGTGCTGGTGTTTGACAGAGCAGGTATGGAGCGGAGGGCTGCTGAATACGATTCATCACACACACCAAGGACAGAAGGGTACTCAGGGGATACTCCGGAAAAAACAGAGTTACTTCTTTCTAGGTTTCTCTGTTCGGCGTATGTGCAGATAAGCTCACTAATCAAAAGCACTAAGGCTTTGCTAAAATTCCTTGCAAGTGTTTCTTTCTAAGGTTGGCAGCACAGTCTTGTGCTTTTCTGTTTTATATAACTGTGTTGAGTGTTTTGCTCAGTTATTGAAGAGCCTTTTCAGTGAGGATAGAGCGAAAGGCGATTATGTTTAAATCTTTAAACCAATTAAATATATTTCCATATGTGAGCTTTCACCACCTGGGGATAAGACGCCCTGTTCCTGCTGGTAAATGAATATTGAGAGAGGAAAAAAAAAAAAAAAGACCACTTGACTTTAATGGGATTTTGGATGAGTGGAAACGAGGACAAATTAGGTAGAGCGTGTTTCTTGACTGAGGTTGACATTTCAAAGGGATTAAGATGTTTAGCCTTCAGGAAAATAGATTGTAATAATACAAATGTAAAATACAAAAGAGATGAGGCTAACTATTGAAGTCACCTTTTAAAAATCCTTTACAAATGTATGCACTTGCTACCTGACAATGAAACGCTATTGCCCTGTTTTTACCAAGTCTAAAATTTCCCACCTTGAAAATGTACACCTATGAGTGTACACCTTCCCCTGTACACCTTTTGAGTAAAATATGTTTTGCTGCAAGTGAGGTGAGGGTAATCCATTACCAATACAAGTTTTCAGTGCAGTTCTACCGCAGCCCTTTGGCCTTTCTGACCTCCAGTCCTCCTGGGTCATGGAGGGTGCCAAGACTGTCCCTGAGTGTATGTAACTGGCATCTGACAGAGCCACACCATGCAAAGTGCTCATATATTTCTAAATGCAGAAGTGTCCAAATAGCTTAGAGCCTTGACCCTTACTTCTGCTTCCCTTGATGCACTTACGTGAAAGCTTCCTTCAGGGCTCCCATCCTCCTGATACATCCAGCAGATCTGGCATAGGAGCTTCTGTGGTGAGCATCTGCTGTTGTCTTGCTGATGCAAACAGAAAAGTTTGTTGCTGTCAGTGCGAATGAAAAGGCAGAGGTGCCTGTCAGGCAACATACGTGTTGGGAAGTGGTCCATAGTATGGAGACACCTTTAACGCCTCTCCAGATGGGTTTAAGTGTCAGAGCTTCATTCTTGTGGATGTGAGCACTGTTCAGGCTACTTTTCACAAGCATTGGTTGTGCAGTTCATGGAACATATCCTAGGATGCTCTTCACAGACAGTTTACAGCCAGTTTTATGTATGCTTTATGAAGCTATAACTAATATTATGTCATTAGCATTATAGAGCAGAGAGTGGGTTTGTCCAATTTGAGAGGAGTTGCTTTTCATATATGAAATCAACAAAGAGCAACTGTTCTAGAACTGTAAATTAGGGTCTAATTGTGGACTGGTACTGAGCCCTTTCTCCCCCAAATCAATGGAATGATTGTCGTCAACCATAAATAATTGAAAAGCACAAATGTAATGTTATACTTTAAAGACACTTGAGCTATTGTAGAATCAATTTGTCAGACACTTTTATTTTTATGCATATTTTAATGAATAGTGATCAAAATAGCAATAGTGGAACCACTTGCAAACTTATTTTCAGTGAAAAGGAAGTTAGTCTTGCCTAGAGAATGGGAGAGGTCATCAACAGGAGGACAGTGTTTTCGTTAAGTTTCTGCAGCAATCATATTTTTATGAGCTATAGTCGTTATTTTCAAATGTGAATAAACTTTTGATAGCACAGTATTTGCCAGTATTCACTTTCCTACCTTTTGTGAGGGATCTGCACTTTGGTCACAACAACCCCCTGCAACACTACAGGCTCGGGGGTGAGTGGCTGGAAAGCTGCCCGGCAGAGAGGGACCTGGGGGTGTTGATTGACAGTCAGCTGAACATGAGCCAGCAGTGTGCCCAGGTGGCCAAGAAGGCCAACGGCATCCTGGCCTGTATCAGCAATAGAGTGGCCAGCAGGACTAGGGAAGTGATTGTGCCCCTGTACTCGGCACTGGTGAGACGGTACCTTGAATCCTGTGTTCAGTTTTGGGCCCTTCACTACAAGAAGGACATTGAGGTGCTTGAGCAGATCCAGAGAAGGGCAACGAAGCTGGTGAAGGGTCTGGAGCACAGGTCTTAAGAGGAGCAGCTGAGGGAGCTGGGGTTGTTTAGTTTGGAGAAGAGGAGGCTGAGAAGAGACCTCATCACTCTCTACAACTGCCTGAAAAGAGGGTGTAGTGAGGTGGGTGCTGGCCTCTTCTCTAAAGTAACAAGTGATAGGACAAGAGGAAATGGCCTCAAGTTGCACCAGGGAAGGTTTAGGCTGGATATTAGGAAAAATTTCTTCACTGAAAGAGTGATCGTGCGTTGAAACAGGCTGCCCGGGGAGGTGGTAGAGTCACCATCCCTGGAGGTGTTCAAGAAATGTATAGATGTGGTGCTTAGGGACATGGTTTAGTGAGTTAGGTGGTGTTGGGTTGGACTTGATGATCCTTGAGGTCTTTTCCAACCTTAATGATTCTATGATTCTATGATCTTTACTCTCAGTTCATATGGAATAGGGCAGCAGACCCCGTTTAAACTTTCAGATGTGCTCTTGCTGGGCTTCAGATGTTAAATCCCAGATGATTGTGGGTCTAAGGTTGCAGGAATCCAGAGTGAATTTAATGTCAGGTCCACTTTTTTCACCTGTGGTCACTAGGAGATATTATCACTGAATTTGTGCTGAAGAAAGTGTGGCTTGTTTATGAAGCCCTGCAGGAAAACTGTGGCTCTTGACTTTTGTCTCTGTATGGAGCAAGGGAGCTGACTCTGCTGGACGGGATTTAGGCAAGGGAGCGGTTTGATTTCTGCTGTTGTTGTCACAGCATCATGGGTGTTGCAGAGCTGCTCCCGAGACATCCAGGCTCCAGGTGATTCTTCCAGCGCGTGACCAAAGCAAGCAGGAGCGCTGCTCCCCCGTCATGTGCAATTGTTTGTGATTTCGTTTCTGCTTCCCTTCAGCTCAGTAGGTGGCAAGAAAAATCGGTCTTTCTTGGTGTACAACAAAAAATAAGCAATTTCAGCTTAGCGCTTCCCGTCAACAAAGCAGTCAGTCAGGTCTCATTTAAAGGAGAGCAGCGGGGTCAGCACAGCAGCCTGGCAGAAAACACTTGGCAGCTTCTTCGCATACCTGTCAGCAGATGCAGGGGATTCAGCAGCATAAGCTTGACCTGCCTGGTCTAGCATATAATGTTGCTCGTTAGCAGTTGGTTTTGCATTCTCTAATTCAGCTGGATTTCTTTAAAGATTTAGGAAAGAATTTAAGCAGTGCTGCTTGACATGACATTTTAACTATGTTTACAATATTGAGTTGCAAGTGAGAGACCATATGCTGGTTTCCTAGCAAGATAAATGTAGCCTGGTGTTTGTATGGTAGCTCTTAGCTTTACTGATGTTGCATGGAGGTTTTTTTGCTGAAGATTTTTATGTCTGAAACTTGTAAACTGTAAACAGTTACCGTCTACTCTAAGGAAAGGGAGGTTAACCCTGATTGCTGGACCTATCAGCTGTTAATTTTGGGATTATATTAGTCATATATATTAGCTTAATAGGGCTTTTTTCACCCTCAATAGGTTTGCCCCACTTTCTTCTTTGAAAGGTTATTATCTCTCTTTTTAAAGTAGTAGTTCCTTTTTGTTCTTAGTTTCAAGACTATGCACCATGCTTTAGTTGGAAAGTGATAATGTGTACTTGTATTCCCTATTAAGAAAACATTGATGCATTGCTATATGAATAGTACACATTACAATAACTCTGCTGGTTTTTTGTTATGAGCATGTAAGCAAGAGCTGATAAAATTAGCCTAATGGATTTGCATTAAAATAACTGATAGCTTTTGATTAGACATTGTAATTTAAAGCACATCTATTCCACCATAACACAATACTTCAAGATACTTTGCAATTAAAAGAAATCTTTTTTATGATCTAGTAATCTTGTTGACAGAAAAGCAATATATGATTACCATTTGCGGTCAAGGGCAGAAGTACTGAAATACTAAACACAGTAAGTGTTGTTTCATGTAAGGTTGGAGGGTGGAGAGTGTTGTCATTTGAAATACAACCTGTCAGAAGAAATTCTGGCCATCGGTAGTAGCTATATGGCACCTTCATTCAAAATGTAGTTGCATTCTGCACAAGTAAATAGAAAATGTATTTTTGCAGATTTGTCCCACTTTGGAATTGTAAGGTTTAGTATTCTAGTCAAATATACAATTGCTTTTTTTTTTTTTTTTATTCCAAATATCCCCCTCTAGTAGCTTAAGAATAAACATTAAAGAGAGAAATTCAGTCTTAATTGCACAGGATGGAAATTACAATTTCAGGGTATTTAACAGTTTTAGAAGAGCTGTTCTTCAGTATTACATTTAGAACTCATTATTCTGCTTTTTTTTCTTTTAACTTTCTGTGTAGAAAGTATTTTAGCAATTGTGTAGCTTGTGCACCAGCTTTATTCCTAGGGTATGTGCCAGCTTCACAGCTGTCTCCTCCTCATTCTAAAAACCTCTTCTGAAATAAGCTTTTGTCTTTGAATACTCAAAATAAAATTTGGCTGCCTCTTCTAACTGTATATTCAGAATGAGGAGGTTTTGTTTCAATGAACTTGTTTTTAAATATTCCCTTTTGATTAATTCATTAAGCAAAACAGTTGTGCCTTCTTGGAACAGGAACAGTATAACTAAAAGACAGAGTGCATTTACTCTTTAACTTGTCTTAATTTTTCTCAGCTAGTTTAAAAATTGAGACAAGTATAGATACATGTGTATAATGTCTTCAAACTATTGCTGTCATTTTCTGAAGACACAGAAGCCTAACTTACTCAACTGTACTATTACATATACCTCATGTTACGTATTTGAGAGGTTTATTCCTCTGGCTTCTCTTGCATTGATGGATTCCTCTGTTCTTTAGTGAAATATAAATGGTAAAATGTAAGACTGTGGTCCCATATACTTAAGCAGCTAAATGCATTGCTTGCTTGGGTCTGGCATGAGTATGATAATTTGAACTGTCAGCAATATAAACAAAGAAAACACACACCAGTGCTAGTGAGCTGGTTCATACCACCAGTATGATTTATTTGTATATACTTGAGGATATCAACTTCAAACCTGAAGGGCTGGTAGTATAGAAAGAGTCATAAGTACATTATTTTTCCACTACTGTGGATAAATTAAATAAATTGTAATATTTGTAAGATAACACGATGGTATCTTTCTAATGTAGCATTAAGGTAAAGAATTTTTTCAGAGCTGTGACCTAAACATAGGACCCAACTTCGAAGACAGATTGGAGATGGTAGTCTAACTCCTCCTGTTTGTCCTTTTTGTCCTAAATTATCTTCAAATTTAATTTCTGGTTAAAGTTTGGAACTGACTGGGCCAACATTTAAATGGGCTTAGTTCTTATGATCATGTAAATAAATTCAAATCCTGAAGAAAATACTGAGTCACCTTGATGTTTACAGCAATGGAAGTATGTAAATGTAACTTTATTTTTTTTTCCCCTATTAGAAGTAAGTTTTATTTTAGATTCCTCAATTGAAAGCGTTGGTGTTCACAGAGCAAGTGTTATTCCCATGTGGAAAGAAAAAAAGAAAAAGCATGGAGCTGAGATTTTGAAATAAAGCAGTTATAATTTCACTTTGATTTAAAATCAGTTTTCTTCAACGAACAGGAAAAAACAATTTATATGGTAATGAAAAATTTTAAAATGTCATTCATAACTGTATTTTATATTTCCCTCTGTAAAAACTGATCATCAGAAGTATCTAAAATGTTTGCACATAAATTCTAATCAGCTCTCCTAACAGCATTTTAGTAAATGAGTGTTTATGGAAGTACTTTGTGTAAGGCCACTATAAATCAATGTCCACATACTTGAAACTGTGTATTTCCAAGATTCTGAAGCCTGTGCTTTTCAAAAGAAAAAAAATGCAGTCAGTGCCACTGTTTAGTGTAACTAATTTGTTTTCAGTGTACCACTTTAACTATTAATTTAAAAGCAGATCAAAAAAGCTTTGCCACAGCACTGTCCCTCAGGGAATGATCTACCTGCTTGGTTAGAAACAACTCCTTTTGCATCAAGAGGCTGGAATAATTATAAGCAGCTTAGAGTGACGGCAGTTGAATTATACGTTCCTGATTATTGTATTATAATATTATGTATTATATTATATAATAATATTATTATTATTATTAAATAATTTTCCAAATCTAATTTTTGAAGGGGGACGGTGATAGTGACTATAATCTTTATTTTAAGATACAGAGAAGATGAGAGAAATTTTACTGTCAAAGAATGATGGTGTGAAAACTCTAAACGTCTCAAAACAGTTCAAATTTAGACTGCTTATGAACCTGGGTTGTGACAAAGACTTATCTTGTTTAGTTTCATCCGCTGTCATTGGGCCAATGGCTAAACTGAGGAAGTGTGATCTGGATGATCGGGTAGTGAGATGGATTGTGAACTGGCTGGAGAAAAGAAGCCAGAGAGTTGTGGTGAATGGGATGGAGTCTAGTTGGAGGCCTGTATCTAGTGGAGTCCCCCAGGGTTCGGTATTGGGAGCTGTGCTGTTCAATATATTCATCAACGACTTGGATGAG
>VZTO01004801.1:52896-64062 GCA_013400615.1 Syrrhaptes paradoxus | reverse complement strand
CAATGGGTTCAAGCTGGAACATAGGAGGTTCCACTTGAACATGAGAAAAAACTTCTTTACAGTGAGGGTGACAGAGCACTGGAACAGGCTGCCCAGAGAGGTTGTGGAGTCTCCTTCTCTGGAGACATTCAAAGCCCGCCTGGATGTGTTCCTGTGTGGTCTGATCTAGGTGTTCCTGCTCTGGCAGGGGGATGGGACTAGATGATCTTTTGAGGTCACTTCCAATCCCTAACATTCTGTGATTCTGTGAAAGTGCATCTTTGGAGGGGGAAGAGTAAGCAAGTTCCTTCAAAGCAAAGCTCACCGTTAATACTGCACTTGATACAAATTATTTGTCATATCAAGTAAAATTGAATTATACAATGGCAAAAAGTACCTCATCTTCTAATCAATTTTCAGCAACAAGAATAATATCTGAAGCAAAGACAGCTTTTAATTTTTTTTGATGAATCATTTAGCAGGGTATGCTGCCTGCTGCTAATATCTGTGAAAATACTGTAGCTCATCCATCACAGGCATTAATTGCTACACTCCGTAGCAGTGGAAGGGGAAACAGTGTTTGGATTAATAGCCTAAGAAAGCTTGACGAATTTCCCATCTTTGTACTTCATTTCCCCACCTTCTCAGTTGCGGTGGTACAGCTGAGGATCAAATGTGCTGGCTTTTTTATATGAAGACAAGCGATGAGGATATGGAGAAGCCAGAAAGGAGCAACTGACCCACCAGAAGGAGCTATGGGACCATTTTCCTGGCATTGAAGCTGGTTTAAAAATGTATATTTGCCCTAAAGCAGTGGTGAAGGAGCACTACTCTGAGCCTTCCACAGGGACCAGGAGGTGGCATCACTGCGAAAGGCGTGATGGCAGCAAGACATTGCCTAGACTGGACCATCAGCATGCTTTCCTCAAACAGAGCAATCGTAAAACCAGTAACCCAGAGCATTTTTCCCCTCTCTTGTTTATCTTCATTTAGGTCATAAACTGATTGCACAGTGGATCATTTCTCTCTGCAATTAAATGATTACCCTTGAGGTCTCACCAAGAGCAGTACAATCAGCTGTGCAGCTGGAGAGAAAGATGTCCCTCCATTGCCCTGCAGTGTCACCACCAGTCTAGTGGAAGACGACACGTCAGGCAGCAGGCAGGTCCCTGGCCACAACACTGGGCTGCAGTGCTTCAGGCTGGCTCTTTTTGATGAGTTACCTTGTGATTTCATGAATGCTTGTCCAAGTGCATCGCCATGTGTACGAATGACTTCAATTTCCAAAGAGCCAATTAATTCCCTGTTATCATTGGCATTCGTTATTTGATGGACAATTACCGTCACTTTTGCATATTATTTGCACATGCAAAAGAATCTCTGCTGCT
Organism: Syrrhaptes paradoxus; assembly: GCA_013400615.1. Taxonomy (NCBI): domain Eukaryota; kingdom Metazoa; phylum Chordata; class Aves; order Pterocliformes; family Pteroclidae; genus Syrrhaptes; species Syrrhaptes paradoxus. The sequence continues at coordinate 62,695 of VZTO01004801.1, read as the reverse complement.
ATTTCTGTGAAGGAGGTACCTATAGGAAATTTCAGATTGAATCAGTGAACCATTCCCATCCTGATAACACTTAACAGTACGGAGTGAAAGAAATCAGACTTTGTAGCAAGAGTAGTACTTTGAGGGAGACCTGGGAGGTGCTTATTGTGTTGGGTAGAGGTCAGCCCATCGTTAGCATTGACTAAGAAAGACTGAGTTGTTGAGACCTTTGTGGTTTTTGAAATTACAGTTCCTGTCAGCAAAAATTCTCTTGATTATACCTGTCTCTTTAATGTCGAGTCAGTATTCATTTTTAATTGACATGTGGCAGCTCTTCCAAGACTGTGCAGAGTTAGCTTTGTGTGAAGATTTGACGGTATAATTGGACTATGAGGCTAGATTTTATTTTAAAATAAATCAGAAGAATCACTTGTGTACTAAATCCGACATATAATTAATCATGTGGTGGTATACAATTAATTGTAATTAATGTGTTTTACAATTAAATACACTTTTGTTTTTTCTTAAACTAAAAAACGTTTCTTCACCCCTGCTATTCCTTTCCCCTAATTGCTTTGTACAGAGCTGCAACATTTGTAGCACATCCATGATGATTGCATATGTGGATCTGTTTCTCTTAGACCAAATAGATGTTCCTTAAAATTTATTTTTGACATTATTTCTAGGTCCTGTATGTGAATATGTTAAACACGTGTAAAATTATACCTGTATTATGTAATTAAGGAAATGTAGATAGACACTGACTACCAATGCCAATTGAATATAAAATCTATTTATAAATAGCAGTGCTCCCAGGGAGAGTGAAGGGATGGGTCAGGACAGACTCTGAAAGGCAGCATTCTTTGTAGCCAGCATCCAAGAGGTGATGAGCGTGAGGGGAATTTTCAATGCTAATGCATTGATATTTCTTCATACCTTTCAACCCTTAGGGATCTACCTTCCACAAAATTCAAATATATGCAGAGAATTTAGAAGCCTCTAGTTGAACGTACCAGTTTGTCTGCTGATGCAGTGCACGGGATGAAAGCAAATGAGAGGCATATTGGCATTTAACGTTATGTAGATTTGAAACAACTTATGCAGCACGTTGAAAGATAAAACACTTTTTTCTGTTTGGAACATTATTGTTAAAGGGCTATATATTTACATGTGTCATTGGCAGAATTCCAAATTGCGGGCAGAATCTGCTTTGTCTTCCTTTAATTTGTGTGGTTTGGTTCTTTCCTCAGGTTTTCATGTGTTGCAGGATGTAGGCAGAGACTGTGGCAGCTCACAACACAAACACAAACCATTCTAATTTTTTCTTGTATATATTCACTGGGTTTGGGATTTCCTCCCATGAATGGGATAAAGCTATGGCAGTAATTTTATATATGTGAGCCCTTGAACTATGAATTATAAACTCTGTTCCAGGCAGCTTGCAAGAGGGAGTTTCTTCAGCAGTGACTATATATAAATAGGTGTCAGAGAGAATTTGTTTTCCTCTATAACTCATAAATATTTATTTTTCTTTGTATAACCTAGGAGACCTTTTCAGTTGGGTAGGGAGAGGGGATGTGTAGCTAAAAACCAGCAAGAAAAAAAGTGGCACCTTCTGCTTTCAGGTGTTCCCCTTCCAGACAGATACCGAGTGGGCTGCTTGGGCAGGAATCTGCCCAGGGCCGTCGGCAGACCTCTTGGACAGCCAGTGGTGCTGCAGGCAGGAGCTGGGGTGGGTGGTTGTACCCCTCTGGCCTGGAAGCAGACAAGACTTAAGGCTTGTGCTGTTGCCACCAATGAGCCACCAGGAGCTTGTTTCAGGGCAGCACCCCTCAGAGTGCGTGGATAAAGCAGCTACAAAAATGAAAGTATAGGCAGTCTAAGGAGATTTAGTGGTATGAATCTGAGTTAGCTCAAAATTTACCTTCCTTGTCTGCGGAGTGGTTTTCTGGGGAAGGGTTTCCTGTTCCTCGAAACACCTCCTCGGTGCATCTCCTTCCTCGCTCGCATGCGTGGGCAGTGAGAGGCACAATTAAGAAACCGAGACAATACGATTTTCATGCTAAATGTGGTTCCTCCGGGTCTCCTGTGACTAGAGGTGTGCTCTGAGCAAGCCGAGACTGGTCCCTGCCGCGCGATGATCTCCCGCTGGTACTTTGACGTGACCGAAGGAAAGTGTGCTCCCTTCTTTTACGGCGGCTGCGGCGGGAACCGGAACAACTTTGACTCGGAGGAGTACTGCATGGCGGTCTGTGGCAGCGTCAGTAAGTGCCTCTCCACGCCTCCCTTGCTCCTGCTGCTCGGGAGCGGGCCTGGCCTCACACTAACCCCCGGCTGTGGTCTGTCCAACGCCTCCGCTCACCACTAGATCCTCATTAGCCTCTCGCTAACCCGGCATGGTAGTGGGCAACTTCTTGGTGCTGTAGATGGGGTCTGCAAGTAGGTAGCTGAAAGCCTAACACTTCTGTAGACAAGGCCCTTGCACTCACCTTCTCTTAATTTTCTGTCACAGTGTACTGACATTTTGTGTGTCTCTGTCTCTGCGTGTACAATGCATGTGCAGGGAAAAGCAAAAACTTTAGGGAATCCTCGGGTAAGTTTAAAAAGGGTGCATAGTTTGCACAGTGTATCTTAATGTATTATTTCTGACCTTTTTTAATCACCACATTATGAGTTCACTGTAATACTAGAATATTTATTTCCAGCCTTGGAATAACTGATTCTTTTTGTTTGTGTGTTTGTTTTTAGTTTGATTGAGTACTTCATGTGTGTTTGCAACGGAAAAGGGAGAAATGACATTTGATTTTTAGGTTTCCCTGAGGGCTGTGATGCATGTGGATGTGAATCACCTCCTGCATATTTTGTTTAACACAGTGTTTATTTTAATGATCATTTTCTGTGAAGAAAGAGTGTTCGCACTGTGATTTTGGTTTGAGAAGGATTGCTTTCTCCATCACAGCCTATTGAATCAGATGCTGGATTTAGCAGCTGTGTTATGGTTCAGGAGCCTCTGGTATGTTCCCCTCCCATCTGCCTTGCCTGCATCTACTCTCAGGAGAGTATTGTCTGCCATTCACATCTGAAACATTAAAGAGCATGTATCTCATTGTCCTGGCTGCTTGCAGGGCATGGAGGAGCAGAACAGAAGTAGCATGTTAGGGCTGCTTTTAGTAAAAGATTTTCCAAATTGCACCTCAGAATATTTGCAGTTAGTAAAATGCACTCAAACACAGGCATCAAGGTGTTCTATGTGTGTCATGAAGCAGAGGAGCTGACCTGTATTTTATGAGAGCAGAAGCAAGAGCAGTTGTGGAGGCAGGATTGCTGCTCTGGTGCTCCAGCTTCATTTCATCTCAGCACCTTTAGAGCTGTTCATGGCACAGCTCCATGCACGGACTTTGAGAAAGACTACCAAAGGCCAGTGTAGAGGATACCTCATGAACAGTGGTCAGCCTCTGCAACAAGACAGAAGATATAGTGAAAAGAGAGAAAAACTATTGGATTGGGATCTATAATATATTTGCTAAAGGAATGACATTTTGAACCTTTAAGTTCCTATGTTAGGTAAGGCATTTCTAGAGGTGAAAAACATGATTTGCCTCTGATTGCATGCCTTATGACAGGCAAGAAAAATTAGGACTTTCTAAGGAGTTAAATTAGGACAGTAGTAGAAAAAAAAGATAATTTTAAAGAAGTGTTTATGCAATGAAAAAATCAGTGTATATGATTGAGACCAGTTGATATTGTAGACATGGAAGGAGGAAAGAAAAGTAAACTGGAGATAGCTGGCTCATGCAGATTAGAGGCATAGAAAAAAAAAAACACTGCAATGAGAGAGATGTTGAACAATAATCCTAGAAATGACACTCGAGCTCTTTGTGCATTTAGTTTCAGATAGCCACGATGAGGCTGTGTTTATTCTTTACTGTTACAGCCAGTAGAGAATCTGTAAAGGATAATTACCTTTTTCAGTCACACATGCGTGAGTATCATGCTTAAGTGATAATTGAATCCCAGACAAGATGATGTCCATCAAAACTAATAGTGGAAAACAGCTGAGAAACTGAACCTTTTGCTACTTTGCATCTGTAAGTAGTCTCAGTTAGCAAGAGAAGAATGACAAGACTGAACATGATTTACCTGCACAGAGCTTTGGATAATTCAGGCGTTTGTGCTTTGGTCTTTAAGAGGCAAATGAAAGTCACCTACCTCTGATAGTACACGTCTTGTGGCAGTACCTTTTATTTTCTGCAGAAATAAAAAAAAAAGAAAAAAAAGAGGAGGAAGGCGTTCATTCTTACATTTCATGTCCAACAAGATAGGATTGAATGAAAATAGCTGCACGTTTTATTTCTGTGGTCAGTAGAAAAGTTTCTAAAAGCTGCATATGTTGGTTCTTGTTGGGAAAACTCAGCCTTTTCACATACCTGGTAGGAATTAAGAGTTATCACTGCCTTTGTCGGCATTACTAAAAAATCTAGAATATTTTTGTGAAGGCTGGACAGCAGCATAAGTAAGGATTTGTAATAGATCTTGACTCTTGCCAGATTGCCATTTTATTAAAGCTCCAGTTTTTACAGGTTTGTTTTGGCTCCTGCACTTCAAGCTGAGCTATATGGATGCATTTCTTTGGTCAAATCATGCAGACTCAAAGGTGTCCTAATATAGTCGATCTTGCATACAGAGCTGTAGTTACTCACCCAGCCCTTCAAATCTGAGAGTTTAATTTCTGGCTTTCATAGTGCTGAAAAGTTATTACACAGAGGGAAGGGTGTTGTGCCTAAAAGAACAGTCACATCACAAAATGGACTTTTATGAGAATTTTTCTTACGCAGTAAAAGTTGCAGGGATGAGGCTGTGATTTGCCACATTGATAATGCAGTGGTATTGCCTTTCATATACTGGTTGTAGGTGAAATCATAGCACCGACTGCTTGTGGAAGCTAGCAGCAGAGTTTGCTCTGTGACAAAAGTGATACGCAACTGCTCAGATCCACTTCCCAACAACTTAGTGGTCTTTTTCCAGGAAGTCTTCTGCTACAAGGAGTGACCTCAGTTATGATCTTAAAAAGAATCTTAAANTGAATATTATAGATTGAATGAAACTTGGAAATTAGATTGTCTTCCTTCTTCAAACTTGACTCTTGGCGGCAAAAGATGTATGTTTGTGCTTGTGCTGTCTGGGAGGATAAATGGTCTTCTCTTCCAAGACTGGCAATTCTTATGCAGCATGTGGAGTCAAAAATTAAATAAGGAACAACTTCTACATTTGCTATATAGTATATCCATTAAGATATTCAGATAAGCCCAGAAGAATGCTCTCTATCTCATGGAAATTGTGTTAGGTTGTGGGGTTTTTTTTTTATTCAGTTCAATAAAACAGTGCCAGGAGCGTTTCTATTTGTGTCCTTTCTCCATAGGTGACTTGGTTTACTTTGGGATTCCCAGTTTTGGTCTGAGTCATTTTCCCTTTAAGGCAAATGGAGTTAGGTTGAGTACTTGAGCTGCATGGCTTCATTTGCACAACTGGCAGAGAGGAGAAGTAGAGCTGGTTTTGTCTTTTGAAATATATCTCCCAGGAGGCTTTTCCCTGGTTTTCTTCACTAGTTTCTCAAACAACATTTGAGTCTATAGGGTACACTTTTCAAGCAACTTCAGTTATGTTTTTGTTCCTGTATTTTCCTGTTATTTCAGTGTGTTCTATACCCTGGTCTATATGCTTCTTATTTCTGTTCCTAAAATTACTTTGTTTTCCTTTGGTTTTATCTACTCTTTTAGTATCACCATGCCATTTCTCCTTATTCTTCATAACTTTGCTAAATAGAAATGGTAATGAAAACTATTACAATTTATTACAGCACTTAAGTAAGATCTTGTCTTTGGTACCGATCTAATGTTGCTGAGAGAGTTTTTTATCTGGCTGTAGCAAAATTTGCATCAGGCAAACACCACCTTCAGCCCAATCCCACAGAAGAAAAACAGTGGAGAAGAGTTTCCATCTAGGGCACCCATCTCCTGTCCTGTCTGTTTTCCCTCCTGTCACCCATAGCTTAATCTTTCTATTCAATCTTTGTGCCTCCCCCTAGTTCATTTTTTATTTACTCCATTCTTTATTCCTTTTTTCTCCAGTGTTCACATTACAGTTGCTTGCTTGTGTCCTATAAAAATCCAGTGAACCTTTCTTAGGCGGGACACAAGAGGGACACTAAAAGCACGTTGTTCCTTTGTCTAGCTGTAATTTGCTTTGCAGAATAAACTGGTTAAATTTTATAGATAGTAATATGAAAAAGTGGATGGGTTTCTCTTGAATAGTGGGTGAAGGGTGAAAGGGTGGGATGTAAGTTTATTTTTCTCATCATGCCTTGAAATTGGACTAAACCAAAACCGAAAGATGTTCTGTTGTCACAAATACCCGTATGCTGTGAATATAAGAAATATGATACTGAATACTAATACCCTGAACACATTGTCTACAGGGAAAAAAAACCAAAGAACAAACCGTGTTTTCTTCTGCTTCCTTGCAAGTCTCTTTACCTTGATCTAAGAAGGTGGGTCTGTCCTGTCATGAAAAGCCTTAGACTCTCTCTACTGTCAGTGAGTTTCACCAGTTCTCTGAGGTTTGACTAAAATTATTTGTCTGTTGGGTAGGAGCTACTACTGTCAAATTTCTTCATTCATCACCCAGCTACGTGGGAATTGATGTATAACTGCTCTAGAAGCAGAAGGCTTCAGCCTGCCAGATCACATGCGCTCACTCTCTCTCTGTTGATTCAATACTGTCGATATTCAATACTGTCTACAGGTTCTATTCAATATAAGGACTCAAACTTCTGGGTGACTGGCCATAATGGCTCCTTTAAAGCCACTACGATCTGTCAGGTGGTTAATTCAGATTTAGTGACCTCAAAATGGGTATGTATTGACAAGAATAAGCGGAAGATGATAAATTGCTGTTATCAAGGGAATGATTTCTGTCTTGCAGTCATACTAAAAGATAATCTATTGTACAAATTTTTTCACTTGTTTCTTAATTGTTGCTTGTTAAGTATCCATAAAGCTATAGGAAATATATTACATTTACATTAATGTTAAAGACTTAAATTGAGGACACAAGGAGGTTCAAAATTGGGTGGCACAGTCAGTTTTTGAAACCTCTGACGTATCATTAAAATTACCTTTATATAAAGTAGAGGGTTTTATCATTGTACTGAATTCCTACGGATAATAACAAACAATGGGGTTCAGTGTTGTCATTTGCCTCCTTCCGTGCATAAACCCTGAAACCTAGTGATAGGCTTAAACATCATCATGTATTGTTTTCTTTTTGATCATTTTAAAGAACAATCACAGATTTTAGGTGAATTTCAGTGGAATAGTATTTGTTCTCTAGGCTCAGTGTTATAAACCTACAAACCTGATAAATCTGTTGGAGATTTTTAAGTGGCAGATACTTTTGTTTCCATTTCAAATGGAGGATGTGAAAATAAACACATTAAAAGCTACAATTTCATAATATACATGGAATTTCACACCCCCTTTAATATAGATTAAAATACTGTGCACAAGACTTAAGACTAATATGGAGGATCCACTCTTACTGCTTTTCATATAGGCTAATTTAAGCTTGCCTATGGATTAGTATCAGTCTGTCCCTGGTAACTGATACAATTGGTCTTAATGTGTTTCCAGTTCATGCTCTTACGGGAAAATTCATGACCTCTAGTGTTTTGCAGTGTCCAGTTTAATTTCTCTTTAGAGGTACTGCAATTAACAATCTGTATCTTTTGACATCAGTGGCTTATAAGATGATACTCCTATTGTCATTAATTTCCTTTATCCATTTGTTACTTGTTTGGGTTCTTGACATCTCCCTGCTTAGCTGGAAGTAAAATGTTTTGGCCGCTAAACTTGCATGCTGACTTCCAGAGCTTGGCTAAGGCGTTGAAGAGCTGCAGTTCATTCCTGTAAAAAGAATGGTAAAATAGACCCAAATTTTAATTAGGTAGCACATTTTAATCCCTTGCCTTATTTACTGGGTGATTGATCATTTCATCTGTGCAGCTTCAGAGACTGCTTGAGCTTGAGGTCACGTAGAAAGCTCAAAGACCACATCTAGAGCAGGCCACATCTAGAGCATGTTCATCTGGATGGGGTGGTACGGCCCTTTCACTGCTTCTGGGCTTTGTGGGGGAGTTGGCAGGCCCCTGTCTATAAAAGCAGCGGAGCTTGCAGATTGCTTCGTACCAGGAATGCTTTTTTTTTTTGGCAATGCATTTAGTGCTGGAAAATATTAATTGAAGCAACTAGCTACGATACTAATTTGTCACGGCAGTACAGGAGATATAATTTAAAATACAGGAGTCTGGTGATAACATTTCAAATCCTAAAAATCTGCCTTTATAAGTAATGATGTTGCAAGGAAGCATTTAACATAATAAGTACGAAGTCTTTTATTTCAATGAATAAAAAAAACCCCAAGTTACTACAAATTCACTAAGCCAATCACACTGGGACAACCTGTTGCTTCATCATAAAGGTTCTTTATATTCATTTGTCTTACTGCTTCACAAATTAGCAGTAAAGGGGACCTTACCTCTCAAGACTTTACTTAAATGTGTCCCTCTCCCACCATCCCCAGCACAAATTGCCGGTATCTGCTGGGTTTTATTTTCTCTGGCATGAAAATTCAGCTGAATCATGTGTCTTGGTGAAGTTGAGGCCAATTTCAGATAGTGAAGATGAAATCTTAAGAAAAACATGGTTTTGCTGTTCTTCATTCATTGTGAGTGCTTAAAACATCATTCAGTGCCTAGGAGCTGTAAAGGGATGAATTCTAATATAATCTATTTAAATTGTTAATTTTGACTACCACCTTGAGTGGATCCAAGTGACTAATTCCTGCCTACGGGGTTTCTTCATCTATATAAATTTGCACTATATTTCACCATTGAACCATATGTGGAGCCAGTTTTGGACTGGGCCTTTTTAAAAAGCAATTGGGTAAAGTTTAGAATTCAAAAATGAAATGATGCAAATGTTTTCACATACAAGAGTTAGACTAGGATAATTTCAAGCACAAGGAATTTTATTAGTGTAATGTATTATTGTAGACACTGGTTCTGCTGTAACTTGTTTTGTAGGGTGCTCCAGCAGCTGTGGGGGTTTGGTTTTTTGTTTGTTTGTTTTTTTGTTTTTTTACCCTGTGGAACTCAATGTTGTTTACATCATCGTCAGAAGATATGTTTGGGAGAATACTTCTGTATTGTATTTGTTCAGAACAATCTCATTTGATATAAAAGGTGAAGAATTTGAATAGGTCTGTTCCCTCAAAAATATTTAAATTTGTGGTGACAGGTCAAAAGAGAATGACCATGAAGAGGAGTATCGCAAAGATACTTGAGGAAAGTTTGCTATGGAGACCTCCTCCCGAGCACAAAATGAAGAACTTGGAGGGAGGGTGCTCTGAACAATTAGTGACAGAGATGAGCGTCAAATGGATATAAGCAAGGCAAAATTGCATTTGCCAGGGCTGGTGAAAAGGAGTTTGCATTAACAGGATGCAAGGAAAGCATGATTGCCAAATTCTAGCTGGTCATGGATAGGAAATGTATCTTTAAGTTCTTATACAGAAGGATTCTTATATGAGAAAATTTAACTTAAACCTAGTTTAGGTGGCAAGTATCAACTTAAGGCAACAATATGAATGGTATTTTTTTTAATTTTTTCTCTCTCAAGTCTCTCTGAGGGATTTCACTCAACTATCTTTCAAGCTGTCTATTGTTTTGATGCCATACCAACTATTTAATATATAAATATATATT